>PVHP010002564.1:0-88004 GCA_004024765.1 Zapus hudsonius
GAAAGAAAGAAAGAAAGAAAGAAAGAAAGAAAGAAAGAAAGAAAGAAAGAAAGAAAGAAAGAAAGAAAGAAAGAAAGAAAGAAAGAAAGAAAGAAAGAAAGAAAGAAAGAAAGAAAGAAATTTAAAGTTCTCAGAGAACACCGGAGTGGCCACGCCAGCATTCCCCAGTCAGCAACCTACTGCATCTTAAAGAGGGTCCAGGCTTGCCAAGGTACATAACACAAACTTCTTTCAGTTTTATCTTTTTAGCTTGTTTTGCAAACAGAACAGCAAGTGTTCTCTCTACACAGTTGCCGCAATGTGTCATGCGTTGGACTTATCATTGCTTTGCCTCCTGAGCCATGTTTATTTAACTGGAACATTAATGGGAGGACTAATTCCATTAGATAAAATGTACTTTTACACTGTGGAGTTACCATAACAAAAATGAATAATTATTTTCTAATATTTTGGAGAAACCCAAGGGGAAAAAAGTTAGTCACTTTTGTTTAAGCGACAGCTAGAAAATTCTGTTAAGTTCGGGCACAATGAAGTCTAGATGGATAACATGAGTCTCATGGTTACATTAGTAGGAGAGGCCTTAAGGCTAACTGTGAGCTGCCTGCATAAAATGCAAACCAGCAACAGCAGTCAACATCTCCGTAACACTTTTGCAAGCTACCTGTACCACAAACGTCATTCCCTGGACACCTACACGCTGAAACAAATGTTTGTAAAACTTTTCTTTCTACAATTTGAATAGATACCCCTGAAGTCTGAAGTATCATCTTTGTATCAAAGGGTCCACAGACACAGTGGTAATGTGGGTCACTCATAGCCCATGGCCCACAATCACTCTGCAGCCATTACAAAGGCCTGGGAACACTCAGAGCATCTCCATTTGCAATTAGGTTGGTGGTTTCCTGTTTCTCTTAACAAACCATGCCAGCCCATTCATTCTTTCCTCCTCCACCTTACTTCTTCCTCTCCTCCGACCCAAGGATTTACAGTTTCTAATAACTTTAAAAGCTAGCTGAAACCTCGAAACATGGAGAAATTACTGCCAGAAAGGTACTGTTCTCAATCTGTATTTTATAGATTTTTTTTTCTTCTATGTTAATCCTCAGAGTTGTTTTTGATGATCTATATTGACAATTGCAAGTCATTAGAATTGTCACTGCTGGTGTGTGAGATTTTCAGAGCTGACCGGCTGTTGTGTGTCCCCCCTGGCAGCAGCTGGAGGCACCAAGCGAAACACTCGGTCCTACTGTGTACAGCACTGACCGCAACAAAAGCTGTGGTTTCTCGCACAGCAGCCTTAAATAGGTTTAAATTAATGCTATTCATCCCGGGGTGGAAACGAAGACCAGGCGAATCCATGTCAACAACATTGGGAAGTTTTCTAACCAACACACTCATGCCTCTTAACCATAAGTGCACTGACCTCCATTCAAAGGCTTATTCCAGAAGAGCTTCTGCTCTCTGTCCCTATCCATTCTCTGCCTTTGGACTTCCTCACCACATTCTGGACAAAGACTATTGTTGCTATCCTCAAGTTACGCTAATCAAATTCAAGGCTAGAAAACAGATCTATCTCTTTGTTGACTGCTAGTGCTATCTTTAAGGCATTAAAAGACGCTTAAATTTTTTTAAAACTGTGTTTATGTACCAATAATTTACAGTAGATCAATCTGCCACAAAATCCATCTTTAAATGTAGCTTAAGTTTAGAGTCATCAGTTGAGATGGGGTGGAACACATCTCTCTTCAATTTAAGTATCACCATACAGTCGGTGTTACTCTCTTTTTGCCCCAAATACACTTTTTTCACCACAAATCTCCAGAACTAACTGTACTACTTTCTGCTAGGGAGTTTGTCAAGCTTCAAAGGAAGTTTATTTACATACTGTATAGTCCTCAACTTGAGTGAAAACCATATAGACATATACCATATAGACATATACTATGCTATACATATATCTTCGATCAGATCATGCCAAATGTGGCTTAGAAATGCAATCCTCTCTCAAACTACCATGGCAAGCTACCTAAAAATTGTCATAATTAATTTGGCATACAATTATACAACAATAAATTAACTCATTGAAATTTTTAGATTCTTGCATATGCACTGGTAACCTTACACATAAGTATTCTATATTCGAAAAAAAGTGAAGCCATTGTTACTGCCAAGCAGCTCTAGATGCAGCCTGGGTGTGCACACACAAACACACACACAAGAAGTGCACACTCACGGACACTCCCCTCCTGACACCTGTGCTAAAGCAGTAGGAAGTGAACACTCAATCTGTCTGTCACCATGACCATCTGCTTCCTCCAGCTCCACCAAAGAATGGTAACTACTAAACCAAAATAAAACTAAAATGCACCTGAACGCGAGAGGCTCCTGTTTTGGCTAAAAGGGGATAATGCGTCATAGCAAAACTGGCTGATCTCACTGAAAGGGAGCATTCCCATATGGTTCAAGTGACTTGGTGAGCAGTCATGCTGTTGGGCGGCTTTGCAGAATAGACACTAAGCTTCTGAGAGACTGAAACAGCTCTTCCCGTGAGAGCCACTGAAAAACCAAGGGGGAATAGAGCAATCAGTAGACGCTGTACTAAAGGTTACTGTGCAAAAATGTTCACTTTCCACCTTAAAGCCAGCAAGTATTTAAGTGATCATGAGGACACCATCAGGTCTCTTTGTCGGCTAATGACCAGTAATGGCAATTTCCTGATGAGGTTGGTTACTCATTCATCTTTCAAAGTGGATTTTAAGACAGATAAGAGTATTTCCAAAAAAAGATAAGTATTTCCGATCTTAGGAAACTCCTCACCTTTAAGAAGTTACATGACTTGGAGAGATTCAGCTTTGGGCCTATTGCCACCCGCAAATTAGCAAAGGCCTCAGTTGAATTAAACATAATTCCATTTGTTTAATTTTAGTTTTTTTTTAAATGTCACCACATTTAAAGACTACCTCAGAGGTCTCACTCTCCCCCACAGTGGGTACTAACTACCAAATATAAACATTGAGTATCATTGTATGTCGTAAATAGAGCAACGTACCTCTGTCCAAGACAGAACTCCTTTAAAAACTTAAACCTCTTATAAAATTGAACTCACTTGACTAAGAATCTTCCTTGAATATGATTACATTACCAGAAGTTACACAGTAGTTGAAAGAAAGAGAAAGAAGGAAGGAAGGAAGAAAGAGAGAGGGAGAGAGAGAGGGAGAGAGCGAGAGAGAAGGAAAGGGTTAGAAATAGAAAGGAAGGAAGGAAAGTAAGTCTCCAGAAAGTTCTCGGTTGAGTGCCTACTAATGAACAAAGGTTAACTTTATCTAAAAGGTCAAATGCCTGGTGGCTAAGGTTATGACCTTAACAACTTAAATTGTGACCTTGCCACGTGCCGGGTATATTGTAGATTCTGATACAGATCATCTGGTAAAGGCTGGTCATAAATTAGCTTTACTGTTATCCGCCCACAAAGAAAACCATTTGCCACAATACCATAATACCACCAAGTTGTCATATGATACATGGAAATGACAACTCAAATAGAAACCAAGTTAAGGGCATAAAATGGTTTAGTTACTTTATAGTTTTAACGAGATGAAATTCTCAGGATTTTGGAGTCACTCTGATTTTAGTATACATGTTACAATTGATTAACCACAAAATTCACGCAGGTCTAATAGCACTAGATTTAGAGAAGAAAACTCAGAACATATATGGTATGCTGAATTTTAGCACCTCAATAAAATAAAAGAAATCACTTGGGCTTTTAAAAAATAATTGTCTATTTGCTTCCAGTATTCTCCAAGATTTTATTTTTTTTTACTTAAAGAAGCCAATGTATGAAGCAATAAATGTTGTCCATATTTTAGAATAAAAATGATCTCATTTTTGTAGCTTGGGGTAAGGGTAGAAAGCATTTAGAAGGGAAAAATTCAACATTTTCAAAGAAGCAAAAAAAATATGCACTTCAGGTGAAAAGGCCACATGGTTTTGGCACATATTGTGAAGCACGTTTCCGAGTCTCTGCCTCTTGCCAATACTGGCAAGTTCTCAAAACTTTTAAGGAGGTAAAAACATTGTTTAGTGTTTACAAATCTTCAGCATCGTAACAGATGCCTGTAGGAGCAGTGGTGAGGGGCTGACTCCTACCTCGTATTTGTTGGTGGCTTCTCTGCCACACATAACGAGTCTCACAATCTCTTCACTCCAATTTTCAGAAGAACCTTACGATTTGCTTTCTGCAACCTCCTTGGTGCATACACAGAGAAGCAGCCATTACTGAAGACCTCCGAAAAGAGACGGCCAGACACTTGGCTGATATTCAGGCCCAACAAGGGATTCTGGGATATGTCAGCAATACCAAACCAAAAGGTAGTCTGATCCACACTGCTGTCAATAAATCTTTCATAAGCTATAAAGATACTACCTCTCCTAGGCATCCCTTCCAAATGTTCAACCACCTATAACACCAGTAAGAGACCAACCGGAAACTGGGAATGCCAAGATCTAAAGTCACCGCACAATAATAAACCATCCACAATGGAAGGTAACACAGGGGATGGGAAGAGCCAGCCGGGCAGCTGAATTTCTTTAAATATCAGGAAGTGCTTGAGTCAGAAACAGCATGGGACCTGCTCACCCTGACAGAAGCTGCACAGACATTTCTCTTTGGTGTTATCTGCTAAAGAATTATGTGCATGACCTGCACCAACTGTTGGCACCTCGGATCTCACGTCAGCCAATTAGATCATTCAGTCTCATTTATAGATTGCTTTCCTAAATTTCTGAAAGATAAACCTGGGATTTTAAAGAGCACTCCAAGAAAGCACTTCAGATACACATACTTTTTTTTCCCACTCCAGTGTTCTCACACATACAAATAAATGACAAAACCTTAACGTTGCTGGCGTCACAGACAGATTAAATGAACAGCAAATTTAAAAGGGTGAAGGAACCAATAAGCAATATATTAAGGTTTCCAATAAAAAATTATTTTAAAAAATAAAAATTAATTAACGCATTTCAAAAGGGTGAAGGAAAGGCCACTTGTTCCTGCTTAGAAGTCGGTTGAGAGGCGTTGCTTTTTCTAATATGCTACCCAGAACAGGATAAAGTAACAAGCACTGCTTAGACTTAAGTATACATTTGTAAAAACCCAAATATTTGAAACATTTACAGGGCACATTTTCTGAAATACTCATCAATCACCTTCCAACAGAATGCAAATGATGTGACATGCTTTCAATGTCAATTTCTCCAGTGTTGAAAGTACGGACCAACGAGTAACAAAGGTTTTCTTTCTATATCATATGTTAAAGAAAATTCACAGGGGACAGACTGAGTAGCCGACTCTTTGAACATTCAACTTTTTAGTATTTAAAAATCCTATTCATAACGGTACGTGTTAACTTTGCAGGCGCCTGTCTTCTCTCTCCTTGGTGAAAACAACAACACATGAATATATGAACTCTAAAACAACTAACTCCCTGGTAGGATTCCACAACTTTCTTTCTTCCATCAGGCTTAAGTAACCATGAAGGCAATCTAGCCGGACTGATATGTACATATAAAAAGTCAACAAGTTACACAAGACCTTTCACATGGCACAATGAGCCTTTTGTCTGACACAAGACCATAGGAAGAAAGTAAAAGTGCATTATTTGACTCAGTCCTTAGTGGCTGCATCCAGAATGCACTTCTAAATAGTGAAACTTGCACTGACAGGACACGTCTGTAAAACTCATAAAGAATCTTACCAAAATCAAAATAGCTCACGGCATCAATTATCAAGAGCGATTTCTCAATGTGTTCACTTGGTGTACAGTCTGGTTACTTTCCATACTATAACCCCTCGGACAATCAGTCAAGAGTTTGGTTGATGGGTTTCCCTTGGCTGTTTGAAACTGACGCTAAGAATTCCTAAATACAAACCAAGCTTGTGCTGGAGTGTGATTATCTTTCCTCATAAATGATCAGCAATTTGATAGTAAGCTTACCTCCAACTTCTTAATTGCCAGGGGGTTCAAGAGACCCCAGGAGGTCAAAAAAAAAAAAAAACTCCCCACAGAAAAGCAACTAACAAGATTGCCTCACCACCAAACAAAATGCCTTTTAACTAGATTACCAGCCAGTTTAAAATCTATGCTTTATAGCATGGATTTTTTTTTACATGAGGCCTCTCTCAGCGCTCGTCAACAATATATTCAACTTCTGATCTATCCAATTATTGACACCTCTAACAGCACTACTTACCAGGTCTGCCCTGAGTGAGAACCTCTCAGGGATTTGCTTTGCACCTGAGTAAGGGTGGCACCTCAGATCAGGGGGTGGGTGCTTCTGATTGATACTAGTCTACCCTCTGAAATCTGACTGGCTTCATGTGTCCTTGATCAGGAATGGCTCCCATCCAGGGAGGTCATCAGGAAAGAAACACACAAGAATTTGGAAGGAATTCTCCCATCACACTTACCTGCTGCATGTACAAAGTACGCCAAGTATAAATCGAGTTCCTTAACAGAAACCCCTATGTGATGGGGCTGGACACAGAGCCCTGGATTTGAGCACTGTGGAGACTTTACAAGGCGCTCACCATCAGTACTTTCTAGAGGAATACCCTTAAACAAGATCACCATTACAAGGTCCAACCTCCACACTTTATCTGCCTGACGGAGGCAGTCAATTCTTCGCATTTTGCCTTTCTGGTCTGGGTTGGAAAGAACACAGCATGGAGGTTTTTTCCCTGTAACTGTAAGAACAAAATCCTCACGATACTCAGGTCGGATATCTTTCCGTAACTTGGCCAGAAGTCGAGAAGCCCACTTCTGCTTGACCTCGGGTTTCTCGCTCAGCAATTCATCTTTCACAGCTCTCTCCTCCTCTTTCGACATGCGCTTTTCATGCTTCTTGAAATATTTCCTTTTGCGAGCCTGCAGGTTGAACCATGTGTAGGCGAAGGCTCGGACGTGGGGCAGAAGTGCTTCGATGAAAGGATGAAACTCATCCTGCGGGGTGGAATAAAAACACATGAGTCCAGTGGAAACAAAGGAGACAACCTGCTTCAGAGGGTCATCTTAAAAAGAAAAAAAAAACTCCTCTTTGCACTTGAAATGTGGTTCAACCAAAATCCCTAAGGTAACCAATGGGAAGTGGGGGGGGGGCACACTTTCAGTATCACCTCTTGTGATCCCGAAGGAGAAAGTTGCTAAAATGTAAAAGCATTTGATATGCTACGCTGTGTGGCCTAATACCCCCATGCTTTAGAGAGCAAGTAAAGTTTATCTAAATTCCAGGGACAATATATAATCTTAACCCTATTTCAGAGAAGCTGTATCTAATTTTGTCCCAGCCTTGACCTCACCATGTGTAGTGAAGCCAGGGCCCAGCCGCCAGATTGGCAAATCCTAAACACTTAGATGCCAGTCAATGTTGATGAAGTCTTGGAGCAAAGCTCGTCTCCACCATCAATGAAAACAAAGGCTTCCCCTCTAAAAATAGCCCACATAAATCCCGATCGGGTTTTTAATGCATTTGGGTAATATCTTAATTATTCTTAAAATGTATATGTATATATTATCATTATTGCACATCATTTTCTCTACCAAAAATGTTAGAAAAAAATGTAGCAGGTCCTAACACTAAAGAAGAGAAGAATGTGCTATTCACTAGAATAAAAGATTTCGCCAAGATATCATTGCTGCTACTGTGGTAATGAAACAAACGGGGGATGGGGACACAAAGCAAAGCACGCATTCTGGATAGTGACTAGTACATGTCACCGTGACAAGACTGTGGCCACTAAATACAGTTAAGAAATCATCGTCTCTATACAACAGACCATCAAACTTTGGAAAATATTTCAGCTTTTTCCCCCCACAGGCAAATAAAGAACATAGTATGTATAATATTTATGAGACTCTAGAAAATTTAAAAAAAACCTCACTGATGCCTCTTAAAATTCAGATAACTTGAAAATAAAATTGAATTTATGGCCTTTAAATTTTTCTTCTCGTTCTACTCAAAATGCTATTCTTATGCTGACATATGGCTAAGAGACATAAGTATAAAAATAAAGAAAAAATAAACAGTAATCTCCACAAACACTTTTGGAGTGCATCTAACTTTCAATTAACTAAACTACCACACTCTAATCTTATATAATATCCTTCTGCCAAGTAACCTCTCCCAAAGACAAACTTTCAAATAAATGAGGATAAGAAACCAAAGATGTAGGGGACAAACAGAAGACTCACTCTCTTTCGGTTTGTTACAGCAAACTAAATGAGTATTTCTGAGCCCTGAGGAACCATAACATCAAAAATAGTATTACTACTAAAGAAAGTATTACATCTTTTTAACATTACTATGTAAATAAGATACAATTGATAAAATCTTTTAATAGTCAAGTCTGTTAAAATGTTATAAATTGTAACCAATCGTGTAAATACTCCATATGGCAGGGTTTAGGTGTATATTAATCACTGAAATAATTGGCATTTATTCTTTTTCTTCTCTGCACAAATGTCAGGCTCTAGGTAATAAGTTTAGCTTTGAAACTACTTTTTTAGATAAAGGAACCCAAATGAGAAATAGTGTGTTTTCATAATGTGCGTTCTTCAAGTGAAGTGAGAAGAGAAAAAATTGTAAGAATTATGTTATCCTTTGCCATAAATCATTGACATTTAAATTTTTCATGATTTCATGATATGTTCTTTCCAGCATTTAGAAGAAAAACATAAGGGGAAAGGTCGCTGTTGATCTGCTCAGGTACAGATCAAACTCAGGACATTTATTTAAACATTACTAAGTTCTTAGCTCATGCTTAAAATGTTCTGAAACACATAAATTTTAAGTTTGAAACGGTCCTTCACACTGACTGATGCTGTCCCTCTATATACAGGATATGCTGGAGACCAAGGCTCTGTGGTATAATGGAAAGAATTTCTGGAGTCTACCTGAAACTACACAGTGAGCCTGCCCCAGAGGGATGACTTCTTTGCAAGTCTGTCTATGTTAAGATGGTCTCTGATTCAAAAGTATTATATGATCATAAATGTTTCAAATAAACATTCTAATATTGTGTTTTATATAACCGAAGATATCCTCAAAAAAAAAAAAAAACCGAGAATTACATTCATTTGTGTGCAGAAGCTTTTTGTTTACCTGCCAACTAAATGCCCGGATATCGCATCATAAAAACCTACAACCGAGGCCAACTATGTCAACTAGTCATTAAGAATAATCTAAGGCCTCAATTTTGCATCAAAAGTGTTCACAATGTATTACTCTCCATAGGTTTCCAGAATGTGCCAATAAAAATGCACATTATTTTCTATAACTATGCTCACATGCACATTTATACTATTAGTTATTTTATAAATTGTATTTTTCAACTTATTGTTAGAAATATGCCAAAAACATCAAAACTTTAAAAAATTATTAGATTGCAGGAAATGTCCAGCGATAGGACAAATGTTTATTTGGGGGGGAAAAAAGTCCTTATAAGTCATGTTGCCGAACAAAACAGCATAAGCTACGTAATATTTCAAAATATTTAAGAGAAAGCAAATAATATTTTATATACATCGTTGGGGAGAATACTAAATCCCACCAATAAAAATAAACTTAAGACCCTGTTTGAAAAGCGTTATGACTCTGAATCGGCATCTTAAATATTGGTCTGTTTGAAAGTAAGCCAAGTATAAGAACCACAGAATAGTGAGATTTCTGGAAACCGCTTTTTTTTCAAAAAGTCCACCCACAGTTTTCTGCCTGGCTATTATTATTTAGCCAGGTACATGACTTGATTGTGATGTGCCCATCCTTGTTTTTAAAAAGCCTGGCATTTTCCTGGAAAAGTTCTTTCAAAGTGCATGCTGGTGGATGAAGTTTACTGTTTCATTGAGAGTCCTTCATCACTGTTCTGGTTAGACCTTTGTATTTTTTAAACAGGCACTGAACTATCTTAAGTTTATATTTCTGAAACTGGCTCTATGTGTTATAAATATTCCAGAAAGTTAAATAAATAATAAACCATCTTTTAAAGAGCCACCCCCATAAAATAAATGAGCCCTTATTCCCTATTTATTGTACATTTTCTTCACCAACTGTTACACCAAATAAGTATTGCTCTTAGTGGTGTTTCAGAAGCAGGCCCAGTAAATGCATCAATCAATGCTGCCAATTATGCAGGAGGGGGAAAAGAAGAGAGAGGGAGAAAAAAAAACTTTCTTAATGTGATAATAGCTCACAAATCAAGAGAAGTCAACTTTGTTAAAGACCTGACCATGCCCAGGGCCAGCATGGATACACAGCTGTGCTCCTTTATGCAAAACCCCGGAACATAAGTTTATCTTTTCAACGCTCAACTTGAGAAGACAGTAATGATCTGTGAGGGTCCTCTCTCTATATCGCAGCCCACTGATACTAGTTACAAGTTCTATGTGCTGCAAACTTTCACCAGCTAGAATTTCAGCTTTCAAATCTCAGCATGTTCACTGTGGTTTATAATTCATTCAAATTATCTTACACTTTGCATCTGATCCATATGCAATTGTGGACTTTGCCAGAAGTGGTTGGAAAAGTTTCATTCCATACTTGCACAAGTTACTAAAATAGGAACTTTGGGCATTTGTTGGGGGCGGGGGACTTTTACAATAACTAAAGGAGCTACTATCTATTATTAATGCTAGGCCTAAATCCCAAATAGACCATCTCAACATAAAAGATGCATTTAAGAGTCTTCTGAGATCAAAGAGCTGGTGGTGTTGCAGTTAGGTACTGCAGTGAAGAATGTCATGTGGGAAATAAATCCGGAATCTTGGGAGGAGAGGGGCAGCTAGCTACTTTCTAGCCTCCCAAAGTACTCCAGCTTGGTTAAACCGTTATCTACGTCTAAGTGGGGACAAGAGTAGAACAGGTTTTCTAAGGGAGTGAATAACCTTTTATTGAAGTGCATAACTTCATGGAGGCGATTAAATGGTCAGATCGCAATGTATCAAAGCAGCATGCAGACTCACTTTTTTTTTCCAAAAAAAAAAAAAAATAGCGGAAAATCAGTTGTCTTTTAGTCAAAGAAATATATTCAAAAGTGACCTGGTTTGGAGCCTCGAAGTAGCAGTTTAGCCTGAGGGTGGTGCACACTGGGGAGGGATGGGGGTGGCCAGGAGGGGCGGAGGGCGGGAGAGCCCCACTCTCGAGTGGGGTCTCCGAGAAAAAGTTGGCGGGTCCCAACCGCGGTGCGCCTAGCGAGAGGTCCGAGTCCGGGAGCTGCAGCGGCTGCGGCGGTGGCCGTGGCGGTGACGACGGCGGGGGGGACACCGCGTCCGGCCCGGGCCGCCTCTGCTCGGACTCGCAGCCGGCCAGCCGGAGCCCAACTCAGCCCGGAGCTCCCGGGCCCGCGGCCTGGGCCTCTGCGCGGCGAGGGTGCGCCGGCTCCCCGAAACTTTCCCCGGGGGGGAGGCTCGCGGGCGGGAGACCGGCGAGGACGCAGGCTCGCGAGGCGCGGGTCCACGCAGCCCGGGGGGCCCGGGGCTCGGCGCCGCCCGCCCGCCGCGTCCGCGGGGCGCTGCCCGGCCGGACCCTGCCTTGGCAGCGAACAAAAGTGCGGCTGGGGCGCGGCGGGGGGCGCGGCGGGCCGGGCGGCGGGGTGGCCCGGGTGGCTCGCGCGCCCTGCGGCGGCTCCCGGGCGGGTGGAGGGTGGGGGTGGGGTGGGGGTGTGCGGGGCGGGTGCGGCGGGCCCGGGGGATCCGGACCCCTCCCCGGGCGCGGCGGAATTCCGGCTCGGGCGCTTGGGGCGACAGAAACGCTGAGTCCAGATTTCGGCTTGTCATGGGCTTTACCACCCGCGGAAACACGTGTGCGGGGCGTCCGAGGAAGAACCCCGGCGTTCCGCAGCCCGGCGCCCCGATATTAATTAACGCATTAATAAGAGGGCGCCATTAGCCATGTGCCCACACACACAAATGGCCGAGCAGGCGGAATGCACCCGCATGGAAACAAAGTTACTTTCTTCGAGCTGCACGTCTCCCGCCCCCCGCACACACGCGCGCGCACACACTGAAACACGCGCGGCCGCGGGCTCCCCCGCCACGCGCGCCCTCCCGCCCGCCCGCCCTCCCGCCGGTCGGCCCGCCCGGGGGGTCCCCCGACTCGTCCCCGGGTGTCCCCCCCTCCCCATCTCCCCATCTCCCCGCCGCCCCGGGCCCCGGCGATCGCTTACCTGGGTGAGACAGAGCGGAGAATACATCCCTGCCGGGCGCGGGGTGCGTGTGCGTGTGTGCGGGCTGGAGGTGTGCGTGAGTGTGGGTGAGCCGGGAGCGAAGAGGAGGAGGAGGAGGAGGAGGAGGAGAAGGAGGAGGAGGAGGAGGAGGAGAGCGTGGAGAGGGGGAGCGCAGATCCAGCCTCTTCTTGCGTTCACATTTCCAACTCGCCTCAACTGCGGCAGCCGCGCGATTGCCGCTCCACGGGCTGAACTTTAACCCCGCCTAGAGTTTCCCTACACTCCACCATCCATGTCTACTGTACGCGGGCGTTAAAGGCGTACGCACCCTTTCCCGCGCCCATGCCGCCGGCCCGGTGCCCGTCCGCGCGCGCCGCCTCTGCACCGCACCGCACCGCCGCCGCCCGCGCGCCGCGGGGGGGACAGAGGGAGGGGCGGCTGCGGCGCGGCCGCGGGTCCCCAGGCTCCGGCCCTCCCGCCCGGCCGCCCGCTCGCTGTGCGCCGGCTCCGCGCAGCCCCGGGGAGCGCGGGCGGGCGGGCGGGCGGGCAGCGGCGGTCACCGTCAGTGCCGGGCCGGCTCGAGGCTGCCACAGGATGTGCTTAAGCAAACAAAACTACTTTTCCTCCATCCCATCCCCCCACCCCGCCGCAGGCTGGCGCGGACCTTCGGACGCCGGGAGAGGATGGGGGCAACTTTGCCAGGTCTCCCCCGCACCCCGTGGACCACTGGATGAGCTGGTGGAGCACCCGGGAGGGAGCTGGGCGACACATTTGCATGTATGCAAATTCCTTTGCAAACATCAGACCTCCTAGGTAACTTTTTTCCTCTCTCTCTCTCTCTCTCTCTTTCTCCCTCTCTCTCTCTCTCTCCCTCCCTCCCTCCCTCCCTCTCTCTCTCTTTCTCCCTCTCCCTCTCTCTCTTTTTCCCCCTTCCTCTGAAATGCGGTACGGCTCAAAGCCTTGCAGGCTCTCCGGGCGAAGCTTTCGGTGGGAATTAGACTCCTCGGCAGAGGTAATTATGCAAAAAGAAAAATCCTGCGAACTTTGTGCAGTTCAGTCCAGTGACATTCAGAAGCGGGGTTGGTGGGGGACCCTCTCGCACCGGAGAGTCACCAGATTGGGGGAGGGGGTCTGCAGAAAGGCCAGCGAAGAGCCCGGAGCACCGGTCTCTCTCTCGCAGCACTCGGGAACTTAGTGGGTTTGGGCACAGGCGCCATACAGAAAGTTCAGTCACTTTCAGAAACAACAGTGGTTTCGCTGAGACATCTTTTTTTCTTCTTCTTCTGTTGAGTTTAAAAAAAAATGTGAAAGGGATGTCCCCTTAGGGAAGGGATATATTTTGATCCACAAACGCGTGCCCAGAAGTGGGCATGGGTTCATTCCCATCCCGGTTCTCCGGACACCTTTGGAAGGGCGCCTTCTTGGATCTTTTTTTTTTTTCTCCCCTCCCTCAGGTAATAGTTCTTAAAATGGAAAAGAGCTTCCTGCAATTATTTTAGGTTTGCTAAAGTATTGTTTTGGCAGAAAAGGGGGTGGTTTTTAGGGCTTGGCAAGTTGCCAATAAGCCTGCTTTTCCAGTTTTATTTTTTTTAACTTCATATTTTCTCTCTAGACTCTCTTTTGGGGGTTGGGGGGTGGAGTATACCTGTCTTGGCTAAACCTCCATCTCATCTCCTCTCCCTCGTGGAAGTGTTCAGGCTCCTGTATTCCTCAGCCCTTCTCAAAAGTCCCCAAATTCCGACACTGGCAGAGACACAGGCAGAGCAGAGATGACGCGGGGAGTTAGTTGAAGGAGCAAATCCCTGTAGGCATGCATGCCCCCTTAGGTAGATGGGTGTCTGGTGAAATAAGGCCATTTTTATTCAAACTTTTTTTTTCTCTTGTAAAAGGCAAGAATGCTATTGGATAAAGTACAAATAAAATGCTCAGAAATGATCTTGCATCGCCCTAGTCGCCTCGTGTTTGTCCTGGCATCCATTTCTCCATGCCCCCCCCAATTATTCTCTCCCACCCTTCCTTCCTCAACATCCTCTCTCAGGTTACTTATTAAGGGCTGAGGGAAATAATGACTTCTACTTTTAATTAGGGTGTCCATTTCCCCAAACTAAGCAACTACTTTTGCTTGATTCCTTGTGGATTTCAGTAAGGGAGAAATGTCCTCCAAGCTAAGGCGAGTTACAGAGACAACATTCCTGGCCACGAAAACCTTTGCAGGGATCTATAACTCCAATGCGCTCCAAGTTTCCTCGACAGAAGTTTCTGGCTGCGGGACCCAGCATGTAACTGAGGCACAGTGAGAAGTGACTGTCCCGTGTGTCGGGGGGAAGCCCTTCCAGAGCCCATTAAAATCTTCCTTTTGGTGCATCAAAGAGACCCTTTACATCTGCCTCTTTTCAAAATAGCAAAGATTCTTACTTTTAATTTTCAGCGGCACACACACACACACACACACACACACACACACACACACGCGCAAAGAATTAAAAAAAAATAAAGAATTGGCACGTCGCCCTGGTTTTTTAATGGGGGACAGTAATTGGATGCTGGTATTTCCACTCCAGAAACTTCTATTGTTGCAGCGGTGGATGTGCCCGCGATTTCCAGCTTTCTGCGGTTAGCAATATTATCTTAAGTAACTTTTGGCGCCCTTCATAAGACTTTTGGATATGGGGCGATTGTTTGCGCCCTCTAGGCAAGAGCTGGGTCCAAGTTCAGCACCAAAGCCCTCCACATCCGCTTCTGCGTTCTCTCCTATCTGCGCCAGCTCTGCCTCCCTCCCCCGCGCCTGGGGAGGGGATCGGGAAGGCGGGGAACTCTACAAAGCCCAGTCCCAAATCCAGCCTGTACAAACCAGACTGAGAAAAATACAGTAGAAGAGTTACAGTTGCAGAATGGCTTCTGGTAAACTTTCTCTCCAACAGGCATAAATTTAAACACAAAGAAACAGATGTTCTTTCAAGGACAGGCTGGGGGGGGGGCATCGCTAACTTTCTCCCCTCTTCCCAAGTTGCAGAAGTAAATCTTTGTCTAGAGTTCACAAAGACACTAAGGGAGAGAGCGACGGAGGGAGGGAGAGAGAGAAAAGGAGGAGAAGAGAGGAGAGGAGAGGACATGAACACAACATGGGTGGAAGCATCGAGAAGCAGTGTAGCAAACAGGTGAAGTATGAGAACTAGTTGACTGCAATCATATAAATGGCCCATTGTTCGGAAGAACAAACTCCTTATTGGAAATACCCCTCCAATCATTTATTTTGCAAGTGGTAGGAGGCTGCCTTGAAAACGCGATTGTCTCTTCGAAAAGAAGGCTCCTGCCACGCTCTCTGCTATCCATATTCTTTCTGGCATGGAGCCCAGCCTTGCATTTACTGTGTTTTATTTGCAGAAACATTACCTTGCCAGCTTTAGTGAAATCCTCTTAGATATATAAATTACGTCAATAAAGTTTCTCTTATATGTACATCTGAAATACCTCTCGTTTCAGAGGTTACTTAACTGGCAAATCCTATTAATATGGTTTAGATTTTAATGCCCAAAGTATTGAAGATAGGACTGAGATTTCTAAGTGACGACACCATCTATTCTTAATTATTACCAAGACTGACTTTATTAACAAGCATTTTTCCAACATTTTCCTTCTGTCTAGTTCTTTTTTTTACCTTTTGGCCCCTCCTCATATGCATATAATCCCAAAATGAATCATTTGATGTACTGAGTATGCAAGTGAATTGTAATATCAATTTTCCAAACCAGATTTTTGATCTCAAGGCCTAAAGCCTCAAAAAACAACTGGATGAAAACTAAAAGCCACAAAAAGAGAAAGGCCCGTATTATTTTCCATTCACCCTCCAACCCTGCCCAGAGAGAAGGAGGTGCTGTATATATTTTAGCCAGAGGATGCCAGTCACATGTCCAAGACAAGCTGGACAGGTGGATTCCTCTGGACAGGTGTCAAGGACTTAACTACAGGCCACACTCTTAACTCTCAGGGAGCTAGTCATGTCCCACACATACTACACCCTCCTCCAGGGTTACTTTGGTGAGAAAAAAATGTGAAAGACCATATACTGAAACAGAATTCTAGAAAAGGCAAGATAATACACTCCCTCCCCCATCTTTCAAATCTATCAAAACATCTCTCAGTACCCTGTGAAGCATATTCTCCTTCAAAACTGTTGCTCAGCTTTTACCAAAGCTGAAAAACCCATGAATTCTGAAAGGCAGAGTCCTCAAACTATATTTCCAAAGCTCACTACAGTCCCCAAATTCAGGCAAAGCTTAAGCCACACATTTTTTTTAAAAAGAAGACTTTCCACCAATAACCAACTTCCCTCAGTATAAAAACAATAACTAATGCAAAGTTAAATAGTTCTCTAGCAGAATTCTTTTTTTCAGATTTTCTCCAAAAGCCAAAGAAAAAGAAATTTAGGGTCCATGCAAAAAAAAAAATCCCCCCCATCGACCCTTAAAAACAACCAAAAAAAACCTCTCAAACTCCTATTTTGCTGGCTAAATCCGGAAGAGCTGGTAGCTTTGACAGCTGGAACCCCACCATCCCCTTCAGAACAGCCCAGAACTTCAGCTCTCCTCTGCCCCGCCCCCTCTGGCTCTTGCGAACCATTGTACACTCCAGCTTCCTCGTGATTGGATGGAGCTTTTGTCAATCTCCCAGGTTGTCCCATTGATTAGAGGACCGAATCGTCAGTTATTCTCTCCCTGTCCAGACAGTTCTTTTCGGGTTAGGTTGACTGCAGAGGCCAGACCTCTTTAACAGGGCAGAGCACGTACAGGATCCCCACCACCACCACCATCACCATCACCACCCCTTTCTGGAACCGAGCAAACGCTAGAAGGGGAGGGGAAAAAAATCTGTTAAGCTCAGCAATTTTTTCAAATCTCTGGGAAAAAATAATAAAAAAATAAAAATAAACAACCCGGTCTCCGGTGCCCATAACAAAAACGCCATCCACGAAGCTGCCTCTTTAAAAGAAAACCATCACAATAGACATTTACCCAGCAATCACTGAAGTGCAGATGCCAGCTAGAGAAATTTCAAAGTCTTAGTCATTCCAACCATGGCTTAGAAAACGCATATCGGATAAACGTAAAATAGAAAGTTGAAAGTCGAACCACGTACCATTGCAAGGTAAAAAAAAAAATAGAGTACGTGAGAAACTTTAAAGTGTGCAGACGAAATGCTTCATTGGCTGCCCCCCTTGTTTTTCCATCCAAAAAGAAAAAAAAAATCTTAATAAACTTGGAACCGTTGAAAACCCGGAAGAGGTTTTTTTTTTTTTTTCTTAAGCTGTTGGCCAATTGCAGGCTTCTTGGAAGATTTTTTTTTTTAACTCCAAATCAGAAGGATTTGCACTGCACCGCGCACGGTCGCTTTCTCCCTCTGTCTTTCTCTCTCTCTCCTCTTGGAAAGCCAGCGACCCGCTCAGTCTCGGGGGGTCCTGGCAGCTTCTCACATTCTCTGGGGGGTTAGCCTGGGGTGGTTTAAAGGAGACTTTGCAGAAACTTGCAACCTCCCAACCCCCTTGTTTATTTCCGCAATCGCTGCAATGTGCATAGTAACCACGCTGGCTGGGGCGCAGGGAGCAGGGGCGCAGGGAGCAGGGGCGCGGGGCGCGGGGCGCGGGGCGCGGGGTGCGGGGCGCGGGGCGCGGGGCCCGGGGCGGGGTCCCTCCTCCCCATCCCAGTCTCCTCCCCCCACGGCTTGTGTCCAATGGGAGCCCCAGCTTTCAGCGCAAGCTCGGCTCGGGACACTGCGGGAGTGTCCTGCGTGGCTAGGCCCGGCTCCCGGGGAACGCGGTTTTGGCGCAGTGGAAGTTTTCCCTGGTTGGCGGAGGGATGTGGTTTGCATGTTTTAATGAATTCTGCACACCTGCTTTCTTGTGTTTTTCTTTTTCTTTTTTTCCCCCCTTTCTTTCTTTCTTTTCCCAGAGCCTCTCTTGAGTTATTAGGTTAGGTCGTGATGGTTGGTGAGAGCTTTAACCTTTATTTGCACTGGTGTAGACCCAGAGTTTAAAGATCCTCTTTGCTGCATTAAATCTAAAGAGAGTAAAATGTCACCGAGAACTTGCAAGGAGATACAGCTTTCACCCTGGGTTCAGAAAGAAACAGATGGCTGAAGAAACAGAATTGCTAGGTAGGCTCTCTTTAATGCAGTGGATAGTGTAAGGTTCTAATTTCATAACCAAGCATCAAAATTGTCCGTATCCTTAGAAATCCTGGGGTGCACCCAGTCTAAAGCAAGCCCTCCCCTTCTCACCCCCTCCTCCCCAAGAGGAAAGCTGATGACTTTGGAGGTAGGGGTGGGTTAACATTAGTAATTGGAACATGAAACCCTTTATTTCACTGACTCACCTTATTTCACTAACCCAGACTCTCTCTTTTAAGGGAATGTAGTCTCAATGTCAATGTTTTGTGGGTTTGTTTGTTTAAACATCAAAATAGCCTTTGGTGCAGAGCATAGACCAATAGTGTTAAAGAGTGTATCTCTTTAAATGGAAAGAATCCCTGACAGACTGTTGTACATTTTGTTGTTGTGGAGTTGGGGGGAGGGGGAATGGGGAATGGGAATCTGGGACATTTTGCTGAATAACTGAATTATGGGGGGAAATGTATGCTTATCTCAATGGATCAAAAATTATCCAGTAAGTCAAGAGGGTTAAAAAGCAACCTGGAAGTTGTCAAACCTTCCTTGGTGAAGAGAGTGAATTAGTAAACAAGACCTAGCACAGTGAAAACAGAGGCTAGGAAATCTCACATTTTATTTTGAATTACATTTTTGGCTTTAGCCTTATACTTAGCAAGTTGTCGGCCAATGCTGCATTCCTGGGAGGTATCTTACTGTGTCTGTCCTTGGTATGAGAAGCTGTGCTGTGCCTGTCAGCCTTGATAGACCAAGGTATGTTCCTACTCTACAAAGCTTTTGGCATTTAACCCCATCCTCTTCCAATGAACTCCATTTTTATCTGGCATATGACTTGGTTGGCTTAGGTAAAATAAACGATGGTGAAGAAGATGATGGTGATGAAAGATATGAAGACATAGGCAAGTTCGAGGCCTAGTTCAACTGGTACCAGGAATGTGACCTTGAAATGGTCATAATAATACCTGTAAAAACAGGACAGGACATCAGTCTGTTGTGAGGATGGAGTCGCTATTTTGTGTAGAGAAGAACCTCTCAAATGCCCAAGAAGGACCAGCCTGTGTTATATTGATTTGTGTACTACACTGCTATAGTCCAAATAATCCCCAGCAGAACAAACTTCACCAGTAGATGATAACATTGAGTTGTGTCTGCATTGTCTGTAGTTACTTGTCTTGATCTGATGTGTTTAGGTCGGTACCATTCCAACATGTTCTTTTACTCGTCCATTTAGTCATCAACAACATAACATGGACTTCGGAGTCCAATTTAGGCCTTAATGCCGGTCATACCATGAGACTTTAGACAAGTTATTTAGCCCCTGCAAGCAGTAGGTTCATCAGCTAGAAGGTGGAAATTCTTCAAATGATATATTTAAATTGCCTAGGAGCGTATGTGTAGTCAACGCATGTAGTTATAATGCTATCATGTCCTAGGCACATTGAAGAGCTAAACAGTAATGTAGTAGGTGCCATATTCAGCTTAGATATAAGTGTATATAACAGGCAATGTGATAGAATGACCAAGTTTGCAGGGCTGTGCCAATAGTTCCCTGAAGGTTGGAAAGAAGGAAATTTGTTTTGGAAAAATGTATATAGTTGTCAGATGGACCAGAGAAGAGCATGTCATCCTTCTCCAGAAGGAAAAGATAGTGGTGTCCATGTACACAGCAGACCAAGAATAGGAGTGTGTCTGGCAGTGATTGTTTTCTTGGCTCAAATAGGCTTTCTACTAGACAGGCACTTTAACCAAAGCCACGGTGCCACCCATTCAAATAGGCTTTCTTCATAGTTACCTAGAGGTCACCTTAGAAAGGCAGGCTCAGGCAAGATTGTGGCCCATCCTGTGAACCATTTGAGCCTTCACTTGACGGACTGGGAAGACAAAAGAAATGTCTTTTCCAACTCTTAAACTAGTAAGATTATTCTAGTAATGAAAGCAAAGACAGCAGTTCGAAAGGACTGAGGGAACATAAAGTCCTGAAATACCTGAAATGCATGAAGCTGGAGTGAATGGGAAGACAAAACTGAGGTGTGGTGGTTTGGATATGAGGTGTTCTACCAATAGCTTCACACACTGAAGGGTTGGTCTCCCAATGGTGGGTGCTGTTTTGGAAAATTCTGGAAATTTTAGGAGATGAGGTTAAGCTGAAGGAAGTAGATTACTGGAGTTATGTCCTTGGGGGCTACATACTGCCCTAGGCTCCTTTCTGTCTCTATCTCTTGCTACGTGAGAAGAGTGGACTCCACCACATGCCTGAGCCCAAGATGTTCTGCTCCACCGCAGGCGGAGAATTAGTGGAATGAAACCTCCGTAACTGTGAACCAAATAAGTAATTCTTTCTTTTAAGTTGTTCCCTGGAGTATTTTGATCGCAACCAAGGAAAACTAGCATGGTGGGAGAGAGGTGAGAAATCAAGGGACATACATCATGGGTATCAGTTTGTGAGGACTTTGATCAACAGGGACAATTTAGGAGTGACATTCTTCCAGACTCTCCTCCAGTGCCCGAGTACCCAGATGTAAAGTATGATCTGTTAGTGCTTTACACACAGCCACTTCTATGTTTTTAAACCTACCAGCATTAAATCATATGAAAATACCGGTAACAGTTGCACTCACGAATGTTGAATATTTATGCTATATTGATCTCCAGTAACCTTCACTCCATTGTGCCATTGAAAATCAGGTGTGCAACAATAGGGTGACTTTGAGTTGCCAGTCTCATTGAAAGCTTCAGGTCTTCAAGTGTTTGGGCTTTCTTTATTCCTTCACAACAGGTGGTGCCTCCAGGAATTCAGCTTTGTGTTGACCCAAATAAAAACATAATTGTTTTGCAAGGCATTGGTATGGGAACTGAACACCAAAGTCTTACAGAAACAGACATAATTCAAAATATAATAGTTTTAATAATTTCAGTTGTGAACTAAATGTAATTAAGTTGATATGAAGGGTATATATACATTTGATTTTCCTGTATGAATCCTACATTATCCAAGAAACTTTAAAAACTATTTTATTTATTTGCAAGGAGAGGGAGAGAGAGAGATGGAGAGAGAGAGAGAGAGAGAGAGAGAGAGAGAGAGAGAGAGAGAAGACAGAATGGGTGCACCATGGCCTCCAGCCATTGCAAATGAATTCCAGATGCATGTGCCACTTTGTGCATCTGGCTTTATGTGGGTACTGGGGAATCAAACCCGGGTCGTTAGGCTTTGCAGGCAAGTGCCTTGACCATATCCCCAGCCCACCAAGACACTTTTTAAACAAAATAATTAACATAGACATATGAAGGACTAAGATTTCAATAGATATATAGATGATAGATGGATGATAGATAGATAGATAGATAGATAGATAGATAGATAGATAGATAGATAGATAACCATCATAAGCAAAATTAAATCTAGAAATTATTGAGGCACCAAAGTAAGCAAATTTGGTAAATGTTGCCCCTCCATCCTCACCATAATCTGTTTTGTCTGTTCTAGTATATATAGACAAATAGTTCAGAGTCTATATCTCTCAGCCTTCCTTGCTGAGAAACACAAGGCATGACTAAGCTCTTCTCAGTGGCATTGAACAGCCCTGTGAAATGTCATATCCACATCACTTGCTGAAGAAAAAGTTGTCCTGAGTTGTGGCACTTTCCAAAGGCTGCAGTAGGGCTCTGTTAGAGCCCTACCTTAAGTAGAAAAATCAGAACAATGTCCTGGGAGACAAGGGAGTAACAAGATGGAAGGAACCTGGGCCTTGATATGACTTTATTGAACAGAGTGGCTTCTTCTGCCCAGATCATACTTAAGCCTCTGAATGTTGGGTTTCCTATAAAATAGTATTACTATAACTAATAACCAAGATTATAAAAAATGTGAGGGGGCTTTCATACTGTGTTCCTTTTGAAGTTCTACAGACTTTCCTCAAATCGGTGCATGATATTTTGAATTTTATTCTCATTTCCCCTTTTCAGATTCCCCTCGTGCTCAGTCTTTCCCTGCTCTCTCTTATCCCAACTGTTGGGCCCAGCCTTAAACTAAGTTTTAGAATATGGAATAAAGCCAGGTGTGGCAGCACACACCTTTAATCCTAGCACGGGTGTGGTGGCATACGCCTTTAATCCCAGGATAAGCCTTGATCCTTTTTGTTGATACTTTGCTCTGCTGTATTCTGCGGATTGGCTCCCGCCAAAAGGTTTGAATCTTATTGCTTGAGAGAAATAGGCTGAACAATGCATCCTCAGGTTATAAAAGGGTTTTGGGGGCTGGAGTGATTTGAGATTTGCCTTGACATGTTTCCCAGCCGTGTGTGAGTCTCAGGCTGCTGCATCTCCCCGATGGAGCCCTTCTCCTGCTGGCAGGCTAGACTTGAGCGATCCTCACAGGGGCCCAGTGGTTGGTGACTCTTTCCCCAACACCAACCACAGCAAATGACTCACTTTTTTGCCATAATTTCCTAATACACCATACAAATTTATCCTTCTTCTTACTTATTTGTGTGATTAGTTCTGCCCAGAAATCCCTGAAATTTTCTCCCTACTCCTCTCATATTTTAAGAACTGACTTAACAGTTCTAGACCCTTAATAACAACTATTCTCTTCATTCTTTTTTAAAGCTTTATTTTTTATTTATTCATTTTCAAGCAGAGAGAGAGAGAGAGAGAGAGAGAGAGAGAGAGAGAGAGAACCAGGGCCACCACGTGTGGGTCGGGCTTATGTGGGTACTGGGGAATTGAACCCGGTTGCTTAGGCACTAGAGGCAAGTGCCTTAACTGCTGAGCCATCTCTCCAGCCCCTATTCTCTTCATTCTTGTACACCTCCAAGCAAAGTGTCCATAGTAGAGCCTCTGTGGTTGGTGAACACGTGTGCACGAACAGATGAGCAAATGGCTATCTTTATCCAGCCTTACACTATTGTAGAAAACAGTCAGAAATACGACTGATGCAAGCGGAGGCATTATCACAATGGGAGAATAATGACCATAAGGAGTAGTAAGATACAGAATTTGCCTTCTACACTCCTAACCTTTAACCTTCTTACTGGGTAGTTGGCCTGGCCTTGTCATTCCCAACATACAAGGAGAACACTTAGGAGAGCTACTTAAGGTCATTTACGATTACTGAATCACTGACTAGAATATTTATTTAGAATTCCTTTTTTAAAAAAGCTCCTAGTTTATTATTATATCTCCTGTAGGAAAGAGTTTGGACTTCAGTTTTTTAAAAGTATAATTTTGGTGGTTGGCTGGTTCTAATCATAATCAAAAGTAAGCATACAGACCGACCTACCCTTCTTATCTTGGACACACCACAATGAATGGCAGAAGACTGAAATGATGTCATCTAATTGAGCTGCTCCAGCAACCAGAGAGGAAGTCTTGTCTAGTTTACAGAAGGAGCAAGCTGGAAAGGAACTCACAAGTATCCAGCCACCACGGTTTACAGATGATAAAACAAACTGGCAGAGCTAAGGAGCTGGCCACAATACTGGTGAAGAATTAATCCCTAGTCCAATGCCAGTTTCATGACATCATGCAAAGTCTATTCTGTAGGAGTGGGGAAAGAGCAAGGAGCTATCTCTGCTATCACAGTCAGAAAGAGGCCTGGGAAAATAAGAAATATGGTTAATAAACCCAGTAGAAGAAAGAAAACAGTTAATTGTCTATACAAAACCCCGACTAGGATTTAAAGAATCACCCAAGTATGTTTAGACAGGAAAGGCTACTTATAGGGAAAAATAAAGAAGTGTAGGGCCAGAACGTTGGGAGTTGTGGTGTATTTAGAGCTATGGGCTGCTTTTATTTCCTAGTCTCTACCCTTGGTGACTTTGAGCAGTTCAATTTCCTCTGTAAAACATAAATCCCATCAGTTCTGCTTACTTCATGAGGTTTGGTGAGGACTGAATGAAATCCTGAATGTGAAACTATTCAAAAAAAATTGAATTATGGACAATAAAAAAAAAAGAGGAGACTTAGGCAAAGTCCAGCAGAGGAAAAAAAAAAAGGCTGAAAGGGCATTGTGGTCAAAATAAACAACTGAAAAACAAAAAACAAACAAACAAACAAAACTGAAGTTTCTCTCTGTGAAGGCCCTGGAATACTATGGTTGTTAGTAAAGAGCTGTACAAAGCAAAGAAATGTGGTTATTTGGTCATATTTATTTCTCACATTTCCTTGGTTTTGGAGTAGAGGTGAACATGCGCGCGCGCGCGCGCACACACACACACACACACACACACAGATTTTTAAAAAGTGAAAACAAGGCTAACATTCAAAGTACATGATCCTATATACTTTGGTAGGATTGATTTAAATTTTTGACCTCAAGTTTCTTAATAATCAAAGAGAAGAATGCTAAAACATGAAATATATATATATCTATATCATTATCAAAGCCTACAAGGTTTATCTATGGGATCATAAAATATATAATATCCATATGATCATAAAACTCTAGAAGGGTTATCCAAAAAACACCACAGATGTTTTGTGGTTTGAAAAATTTGACATGTAACTTCTCTTCCTATCACCACTTTCATTTTTGCTAACACACACACACACACAGAACCCACTTGTCACCAGTAAGTCAGGCCTTATTGTGATGCTTAAAGTCTGGATAAGAGACTGAGTGACTGGGAAAGATGAATCGCATCTTCAAAGATTGTTTGAAACTCCTCAACCATAGCTCAAGTGCTCAGGGCTAAGGTATTAGTGCTCCTCTGTGGTAAAACACAATTCACATTAGTATCCCTAAGCCCAGAAAACCAGCAACAAATACAGCTACCCAAAGTTGGCATCTCTGATCCTGTGGGTTTTCCTACTCACACTAATTCTCCTACACTCACAGGACAGTCTACTGCAAAATGGAGAGAAAGGAAATAGGAACCATGAGCCAGGCGTGGTGGAGCACGTCTTTAATCCCAGCACTCGGGAGGCAGAGGTAGGAGGATCGCTGTGAGTTCAGGGCCACCCTGAGACTACAGAGTGAATTCCAGATCAGCCTGGACTAGAGCGAGACCCTACCTCAAAAAACCAAAAAAACAAAAAAAAAAAAAAAAAGAAATAGGAACCATGAACCTAGGTCCAGCCTGGGTCCAGTAGCTCTTCAACCTCTCTGAACTTTTATTTTATTTTATTTTGTAACATTCCCAGAATGAAGGGAAAGCTCATTCTTATTTGATAGAACAAGCAAAATAAATGAGTAGCATATCTCCAATCCCAGTGAATAAGATAAGAATCAGAATTACAAGTCAGGTCAATTAGAAGTCTTATAGGAGAGGGGCTGGAGAGATGGCTCAGTGGTTAAGGTACTTGCCTTCAGTGCCTAAGGTCCCAGGTTCAATTCCCCAGTACCCACATAAGCCAGATTCACAAGGCCCTGGTGTGCTCCCTCTCTCTCTCTCTCTCTCTCTCTCTCTCTCTCTCTCTCTCTCTTTCTCTCTCTGTATCTCTCTGCTTGAAAATGAATAAATAAAATATTTTTAAAAAAAGAAGTCTTATAGGAGAAAGGCAGACAGTATGGTCTGACACTGCCTTGGTAAAACCTCTTAGGGAAATTGTGGTAAAATATAAATAATGTAACCTTCACTGCCTTAACAGGCCCATGGAATTCAGTAGGTTTATATGCTGGTGCAACCGCCGCTGCCATCCATCAACACACCTTGTCTGTCTTCCCAAATTGAAACCCTCTCCACTAAGCAACCCTCCTTCCCTCCTCTTCTTCTTCCCAGGGCCTGGAGGTACTGCCCTGTTTTCTATTTCTAGGAACCCCATCCATTACAAGTGGAATCACACTGTATTTGTCTTTTTGTGGTTGATTCATTTCACTTAGCGCAGTGTCTTCAAGGCTCATTCATGTTGTAGCCTGTGACAAAGTTTTCTTCCTTTTTAAGACCAAATAATGTGTGTGCCTGTATGTGGTTTTAGCTACCCATTCATCTGTCAGTGGACACTTGGAATGCTTCCAAACCTTGGATGATTGTGAATAATGCTCCTGTGTAAATGGTGTGTGTGAATGTTCATCTGAGCCCCTGCTTTTAACACACTCAGACATAGACCC
This sequence comes from Zapus hudsonius, assembly GCA_004024765.1. Lineage (NCBI taxonomy): Eukaryota > Metazoa > Chordata > Mammalia > Rodentia > Dipodidae > Zapus > Zapus hudsonius. Next base: position 26,424 of record PVHP010002564.1, read on the forward strand.
AGAGGTGGAATTGCTTGATCACAAGGTAACTTTATTTTCTTTTTTGAGAAGGAAATAGTGACCTTTAATTTTCTTTGGATAAAAAAAAATATTGAATAAATTCTTGAATGAGTTGTTTCATTTATGGAGTTGATTTCATGAGCATTGGAACCCTTGGATTCCCGGAACTCCATCTTTGAAAATTACTCAAATTGTTGACATTCTCAATTTCCTCATCTGAAAATTATCTTTTCTTTTCTAGAGCAGAGGATTGTCTTATACATGCTAGAATTACTGAGTTATAGCCCTGGGTCTAAAGAATATCTCTGAACTATTTCATATCCAAAGTCTTTTGAAATTCTAAAGTTCCATAGTTTTGGATCATAAAACAATTTGCATTAATTCTTCGTTGATTTCAGAAATACCTTTTGAATGCTGATGCAAATGTTTTCTCTGTATAAAAGTTACCCAGGGACTATGGAAAGCAAGAGAAGACTGGGCTGATAGCTAAGAAAACAAAACTGACTGTGAGCTAATAGAAGGGCAGTTGGGGCAGGAGTCAACACACATCAGCATACTGGCCCTTGTGTGAACTTTCAGGACAAAAGACTTTATTGCAACAGCAATGGAGAGTCACTGAGAGACTTAAAGAAGATGGTAATCAGAAAAGTTTTTGTCTAGAAAAGTCATAATCACTTTATGGAGAATGGATTGCAGAGGTCTACAAAATAGTTTTCTTTATTTTCTTCTTATCCTCTCTCTCCTTCCCTATTTCTCCATTTGTTTTGAAAGTTAGTCAAGTTGTTCCAGAGCCTAATCTGGGACAGAAGACACTTGGATCAAAGTTAGCGAACAACTTGAATTTAAAAAAATCCTATAATGCAGTCTCTATACAATAAAAAATGCTTGATTACTATTTCTTGTCAATTGTGCAAAACACTCATTTGCATGGCCACCATTGGTTGGTAACACAGTGGTACCATTAGGTCATTAGTTTATCAACTAATACTTTAGTGCCATAATTCCAGAGCAGCTGAGAAAATTAGCTGTAATGGGAGATTTTTTCTCTTGTAACAATAAACATTAAATATAGTTGGTCTAGGGAGCTGGAAAGATGGCTCCATAAATAAAGTTGTTTGCTTGCAAGGCCTTCCTGCCCAGGTTCAATTCCCCAGCTACCCAAGAAAAGACTGAAATGAAAAGTTGACATAAGTATCGGGCATTCTTTTACATAGACAAGAAGCCCTATCATGTACACATACACATGCAAAAATATATAAATACATAAATAAATATAGAAATAAAAGATTGATCTAGAAGTACAGCATGCTTAATAGTAGAGAGCATGCATGAGGCTCTGGGTTCATCCCTAGCACTGTAGACCCAAGTGTGCGCACACACACACACACACACACACACACACAAATTAAAACCACACATTAATACAATACTATATATTTCATAAGAAAACTTTATATATTTGATTAAGTGAAATGTTTTTCCTTGTGGTGCAGTTCAGACTGACTTTATATATTCTTTTTTTAAATAAATAATTTAGTATTAAAGCCAACTGTGGTGGTACATGCTTATAGCTCTAGTTCTTGAGAAAGAAGTGAAGGCAGGAAGATCACCATTTTCAGGCCAGCCTGGCCTTACAGAGAGTTTCAGGCCAACTGACACTATGTAGTGAAACCCTGTTTCAAAACTAAGCAAATAAATACACAAATAGCATATTATATAAAATCATAAAACTACAGGGTGAGACTGTTTCTCACATTCCCCCTATTCTTTTGACTATAAAAGTTATGAATTGTGCTGCTATCTGCAGCATTTTGAAACTATGAAAGCAAGTGATCCATGTTTTTTGAGGTAGAGTCTTATTGGAGCCCAGGCTGAGCTGGAATTCACTATGTAGTCTCAGGGTGGCCTGGAACTCACGGCAATCCTCCTACCTCTGCCTCCCAGGTGCTGGGATTAAAAGCGTGCACCACCACACCTGGCTAGGGCCATGAATCTTATTGGATAAGAAAACAAGTTGGTTTCTCTCTCAGATCATATTATTTGGGACAACATCCTTGGTTCTAGTATGTAGGAATAATGCTTTGCTTTGCCATGTGAAGGTCTTAAAATACATTCAGCCTCACTGGCTGGTTCAGGGAAATGAGGCTGGAATGGATGGCATTTACCTTCAGGACATTTTGTCATTTATACATAGTGTTTACTTTGTGTTTACCAAGGAAAGAAACTCAAAGGAGAGCAAAGAGAACCAATTATAAAGAGTGCCTTCATTTGGCAAGCAGGGTGGGACTGAGACCCGGAAAATGAAAGTTCTTAAGGTACTTCGTGTGTTTATTATACATTGAAAAAGAGGCAGTGTTGCAAAAAAAAAAAAAAGCCAGATTCATGCATTTTTTCTGGTTTTAACCCTATTCCCATTAGCCCACTAGCTCTCTCAAGGGCTATGATGTTGACAATAAATCAAACATATTTTTAATTTGTCATGAAGTAGCAGGTGGAAGCAAAATTTTCTCAACTGGCTCTCTGCCAAATCAATGCCTTATCTGCCAAAATTTACACTCACTATCAAAAAGTGAACTATCCCAAAAACAAAAAAGTAAAGTATCAAATTCCAGTTTAGAAATATTTACAGAAGGGCACTAGTGTGCCAGGAACTACATTAAGTTCTGGGGCTACAAACAGGATAAACTGGGCACAATCTGGGCTTATAAAAATGGAAGCGATTATAAAAAGGCTGGGCCTTATTGGTCAGAGGCTATCTAGTATAATAAACTTCTCTAGATCATTAAAGACATATGACATGTGGTGTTGCTCCAAATACTGGGTTGTATCCCTCCTCACTATCCTTTCTTCACCACCAGTTCATATAATAGTAGCGGCATCTTTTAAAATTCTTACTTGGACAGCAGGTTACATTATACACTGCGTCGTGTTGTGACAGCATTATTGAACTAAATTCTGGCAATGTAACCTGTACGCTACTTGTGGCAAAGTGTGTGATAGTTACTACTGTTCAGTTAGTTTCCAAAGGAAAGAATTTGGCATGATAATTGAGTTTTATTTTACAGGTAAGCAAAACATCTATTGGAATTTCAAGTGTTATTTGAATACGATTTGAATCATTTTAATATTTTTGGTGCCTGTTCAGAAGCACATTTTTCTTAGTAGATAATAACATTTACAGAGGCACCTGTTGCTTTCTACATTAAGCATTTTTTGGAAAAGTACTGAATGGCTTCTGCAATTCATCCTTAATTTTTTCTTTAAAGTTGAATCAAACCCCTGGTTTTACCTGTGTCTATATAGTTTCGATATTGTTAGCATATCAGTTTAATTGTTTTGATTTTCTCAAAACATCTGCTTTTTAAAAAAATCTTACAAATAACCATACTATTGTAAGTCTAAGAGTTTTGTACATTAGCAGCAGAATCTTCCCCCTCATTTTTTTCTCAGTGGGTACTATAAATTTAAAACACAAATTCAAAGTTGAAGATTAAAAAGCACATCACTGATCGAAAGAACAGTGACATGAAGACAAACCTGAAGATGTTTGCATGGTATTCTATATCACAGTTAAAAGAAAACGGATTAACTAAGAAATCCCAAAATTAATAGTCACACTATTTATTGATATATTGTTAAATGCTCATTTACCTTAACCAGATGGCCTGAAGTAGCAACATATAAACTTTACCCAAGTTTGGTTTGTGATTGTTCCACCTAAAAAAAAATGCAAGAACGTTGGGTGTGTGTGTGTGTGTGTGTGTGTGTGTGTGTGTGTGTGTGTGCGCGCACGCGCGCGCATGACACAGTTCATGTGTAGAGGTCAGAGGACATCTTTGAGGTGTCTGTGATCTGCTTTCTTTGGGACAGGATCTCTTGCCACTGTAAACAAACTGCCATACTTGACACTAAGGTCACACTTGCTGTTCTGTGAGCATCAGTGTTCCTCCCATTGATTGCCATAGTCATTTTGGGATCATAGATGCGTATGTCACTTTGCATCTGCCTTTATGTGGGTGTTAGGAAAGTGAACCTGGGCCTCCAGCCTTTGCAACCACTTAGCCAGCTCCCCAGCCCCCCTCGAAAGTTTTTTAAAATGTTAGTTTTACTGCCTGACCAGGGTCTTTATAAAGGCAAATCATAGTTATATAGATGGTACCACACACAGCATCAATTCAGACAAACTTTAGAGGAGCCATTCACAAGTTTCGGATCACTTAGTGCCCCATCTCTTTTCTCATTTTTCTAGGTTCTTATTTGAAGGTATGTGTCTTGGAGCTCCAGTTGTGCAATCGGTTAGCGCGCAGTACTTGTATGAAAGTATGTGTCTTGAAATCAAAGTTACAGCTATCATTTAGAGGCCTGTGTAGTTCAGAGGTTTTGGAACCTGGGGCTTTAGAAGGGACAGCGGAGTGTAGCTGCCTAGAAGCAGGGGTTTCTCAAGTGGCTCAGATATTAACCTCCTTCCATGGGACTTGCCTCTAATGGTGGAATTAAAATGCCCATCTATCTCCTGACCACAGAACCATGAAAATTGTGTCTATAAATCATGGGTTGTAACATTGTGGCCCAAACCCATATACTGGCAGTATGTTTTAAATGTTAGGGCAAATGAAATAATTATTATTATTGAACTCATTTTTACCATTTCAGAAAGACTAGCTAGCAGGTTAGATTTCAGATTTCAGTTCTGAGATGAGCTTGCCCTGGGCCTGTATCTTTTTTAAAAATATTTTTATTTATTCATTTTCAATTTTCAATGAATATGTGTAGAGAGATGAGAGAGAGAGAGAGAGAGAGAGAGAGAGAGAGAGAGAGAGAGAGAGAGAGAGAGAGAGAGAGAGAGAGAACACGAGGGCCACCACCTTGTGGGTATGGCATTTATGGGTACTGGGGAATTGAATTGAACCAGGGACCTTAGGCACTGTAGGCAAGTGCCTTAACCGCTGATCCATCTCTCCAACCCTGGAGAGATGTACATTCTTAAGCAGGAGTACTTGCTCATATCCTGGACAGTCCAGGCAGACTTTATCAAGTAAATGAAAGCCATGAGCTTGGACTTTTCCATTTCAATCTCTGGGGTCCTCTGGCCCTGTTATCTGCAGGTTGGGATTGCATGTAAAGATGGGCTTGAATGAGCAGCTGTGAGAGAGGGTTGGAATCAGCCTGGCTTCCTTCACAGAAGCCGCTCATTTGCAATCCACTAGGCACTTAAACCCTTTAAAACTACAAACAAACTTTGGGCAAGTTACATCAGTGTAAACAAAGACCCCTTGCTTAAGTTATTATTATACAACACTGTGACATTACTTACACATCAACACTGCAATTATCCTCCCAATTTGACAAATAGCATTGTGCCTGTGAGGCAACTTCAGAAGTCAAACCAGAGGGTAAAGCTGTTAAGGCCAACTCTTATAAATGAAAAAAAGGTTTTCAGATTTTTGTCCTGAAAATAAAATAAGATGGAGTGCCAAAGCTCTCCTCCAAATCTTTGGAATCCCACTTTTTTTTTTTTTTTTTTTTAGCTTTTTGGGGTAAAGTCTCCCCTGGAATTCACTATGTAGTCTCAGGGTGGCCTCGAACTCAAAGTGATTCTCCTACCTCTGCCTCCCTGGTGCTGGGATTAAAGGCGTGCGCCACCACGCCCTGGCGGAATCCCTCTTTTTGAATGTAAATGATCAGTCTGGAATGATCCATGAGTTTGGCTGAAAGAGAGCAGGCACAACCGCCGTAAGGGAAGGTAACATTCTAACCCGCTGCCTGAACACCCACAGGCATCAATACACAGCCAGTGACTCATTGATTAGCCATCTAGCTCTTAGACGTGAGTCTGCAGCCCTGGATTCTCTGCAGCAGGCAAACTCCACCAGATCTCTCTAGGAGAACGCCTCCGCAGCGGCGTCGCTTAGGTTAAGTAGAAAACAAACAAAACGGATTCTGGACACTTTTATTACAACTTTGATAACTAGACAAAAGGGCCCGTTTTAGAAAAAATGGTAACTATTTGTCAAAATAGTTACTGAGTGAGGACAAATGACCCGCACAAGTGCCTATGAGGTTGACGTGGAGGGGGTAGCGAATGGGGAGGGGGGAGAAATACGTTCCCATCTGCAAAGACGTGGCCTCCCCAAGGCTCAGAAAGCCATAGTGGCCACTCTCTCTCTCCCTCCCTCCCTCTGCCCCCCTTTCTCTCCCCCCTCCTCCTTCCCCTCTCCCTCTCTCTTACTGCAGGGGGGAAATAAAACAGAGAAGCTAGATCTCCATTCCTGCACCAACAGCTCTTCGGCTCCTCCCCCACAAGAAAACCAAAATAGAACCGCAGGTACTAAACCCAATCCGCAAGCACTCCGCGAGGCTTCTGCAGTCCACTGGATTCCATTTGGGGAGGATCGATGGGCGCCCGCGCCCCGCGCCCCTCCGCAGCGGCCGCGCAGTCCGCAGCTGCAGGACCTTCTTGGCGCAGCGCACGTCCGCCGCAGCCGCGAGGGGCTCGGCTGCATAATGGAAGTACAGTGTGCAGACAATCAAGTTGATTTATCGTGCAAAATAATTCACTGCTTCAGTCCGGCTCACGGTTCTGTCTGTCGCTTTAAATCACAAATGTGCGCAGACACACATCCGTAGGCTCACTCCGGCAGGACACACGTGTGCGCGCACAAGTGTGCGCGCGTGCCAAAGCCAAGTGGAAGGATTCCAGGTAGCTTTCACGTACGTGGAGAAGTGTAAAAAAGGCTCTTCATCCCTGGCCCGCTGCCCCCATCTCTTGCAGCATGGGCAAGAGGCTTGCAATGCGGTTTGACACAAAATAAACTCTGAACAAAACTAGGAGACTAGCCTGTCCCAGTCTGCTGGAAAAACTTGGGTCGTTTGTAAGCAAAGTCAAATCCCCCCCCCCTTTTTTTTAACAGAAAGGGGAAAGGATCATTAATTGGGGTTAGATTTTAAGTGCTGCTTTTCAAATGTAGGCACATGTTGCAGTCTGCCATCCCAAATTCCTGGGTGAACAGCTGCTGAAGACAGTCTGGGACCACATCTGCAAGGAAGAAGGAGCCAGAGAGCTCCATTATGTAAAAGGCCTTGTTCAGGCTTTTTTTTTTTTTTTTAAAACGTGCTCCTATCCGAGAAGATGAACTGATGAACTGAATGTCCAGCAAAGAAAAGATGGAAGGAAATAAAGAATTCCAGGTGCCTCCTAAACCAGGGAGGTCTCTGCTTTTCTATGGCCCTTTCTCCTCATCTGAGAAATTGCAGAGTGTAAATGGTTCTTATTTATTTATTTATTTATTTATTTATTTATTTATTTATTTTTGTCCAGAGACACCAACACCATGGCTCCAGCAGGGGTGAATGATGAGGAGGTCCTAGAGAGAGAAAAGGGCACTTTCTTCAGGTGTCCTCTGTGTAGACTGATGGTGAAAGTTGTGAGTCTACTCTTCACAATAAAGCCTCTGTCTACATGGAGAACTGATGTTCTAGCTCTGAGGTATACGCTGCATATAATGAATTCTCTTTGAAAAGGACAGGGTGATTTTACAGCTATATTTGTGAGGGAAGGAAAGACTATTTCTAAGGATCAACCCAAAGCATTTGCAGACTGGAAGCATTTTTAATGTTTTGTGTATTAATAATCTGTATACAAAATGCAATGAATCACTTGGATAATTCAGAGAAAATAACTTTTTAGTGGGTAGGAGCTCTGTGCCAGGTTGGCTCTCTATATCGACCAAATTAATGGGATTAATTACTCCCTGTCTACTGTTTCAGAAAACAACTCCAGGCAGAGCAGGGTCCAAGCAGACACTATTGGCTATTTCAAATCTGTGTGGTGAATCGCTACAGCCAAGTCACTAGCTAGTTTTGACATGGATTATTTGAATAGTCACAGACAAATCACTTAGTCTAGTTACCCCTCAGTTTCCTGTTTTTATCTGGTAGGCCTAGAAAGCATGGACTTCATTGTCATAAGAATTAAAGGAGGCAAACAGAGAGAAAGCCAGGTCAGATCTTTGAGACTTCCTCTAGGGTCTCCGAGCAGCTTATTGTCTCTGGCTTTTATAATGTCAGCACGAAGCAAGGAGCTCAGCAGTCTTTATTCAGAAAAGGCCAGAACATTTCCTAGCAAAACTCCAACTCCACACATGCAATAGTTAAAGCCCTGGAGAGCTTTCTACTCCACCAGATCAATGTACATACGCAATATTGGCTCTGCATGTCTGGCGCTTGCTTAGTAATTCATGACTTGATTATCCAGATGGGAGGAAGGGACAGTTTGCTTTGGAGAGAAGTTTCCTAGGTATCCCTTCCTGCCTTTTCCTGTTGGGTGATTTTCTTTACCATACTACTATATAAGTATGTAACTAAGGCCTAGTCTCTGTCCCTGAATTATGAAGTAAAAACAACCCCAAATCTCTGGCGTGCTCCTCTGTGTCATTATTAGTTTGGAGAAATGAACACCTGACTTTCTCTCTCCTCTTAAGGATCCCCAGAGTGCAGCCTTGAACCAGGCCTTAGGAAGGGTCACAGGCCTGGGGTGCTTAAGGGAGCTCTTCGGCGCGTGTTTGCAATTTGGGATTGCAGGCGAGCTGCTTTTAAGCTTTATAGAGGAAATGGAGATTAGGTGTTTCCAGAACAAGGTATGAGCTGGCAGGCTTAGTTAACCCTTGGAAAGTAATGCCCCACTTCTTTCTCCCGCGCACTCCTCAGCCCCAGGTGCGTTAACTGTTTTACCAGGGGCAGTGGCAAAACGGCCCCACGGAGGGTTGACAGGCTTGGAAGACTGGGACTGGAGTGATGTGGAACGCCAAAGTCAGGCTTTGCAGGCTCTGAGGTTAATTGCATTAGCAAGAAAGCGCCAGACTGATGGCAGGCAAAGTTCTTTTTCTTCCAAGCGCTAAAGTGATCACAGGATTCCATTCTTTCAATGCTATTAACAGACTTTCCAAACTTTAATGAATAAAAAATACAGACCAGCGTGAGCTGCTAGGACTCAACCTTACCCGCCTTCTTCCTCCCTTGGGTGGCTGAGACATCGCCGCCTGGGAACTGGGACCCTACCGACACCCACCACTGTCACAGTCACAGAAGTCTTGCGCTAAAGTAATGCTGCTGCAAGTTTAGCAAGGAAATCCAAGCTACTTCTTTTTAAAAAGTTGGAAGTCCAATATGGGAAATCCATTCCTCCCTTTCGTCTGTAGCCTGCAGACGGGCGCTTGACCTCCGGCGCTCGGAGACCTGGGGCGTCCAGGTGGGGACAGTGTGACCACCGTCCCTGGAGGCCCGCGGACCTTCTCGGTGGCCGAGATTCTAGGAGAACTTGAACATGAATTCAATTCTCCCTCGCACCCCCATCACCACCCACCTGGACCGCGGGGATCTTCCTCTCCAGGACCCCGGAGGCGCTGGAGGGGGGCGGGGCGCGAAGTTGGAAGTTGGAGGCGCAAAAGCGGCCAGGCAAGGTCACGACCGCGAGGCTGCGGGCGGAGGCGCAGAGCCCAGGCTGGGCACCGCCCTCGGGCCCTGGACTTGACCTCGAGACGCGCCCCCTCTCGGCCATAAGGGAAGAAGTGGGAGACGCTGCAGAATATTCCCTGACGTTCACCTGGGAGGCTGAAGGAAACCCACCCGGTACCCGTGCGAGTATCCTCGAAGGAAGATCAGTTGCCCCAAAGAAATGAAAGATAATCCCCTCACTCCCCCTCTCTCTCCGTAGCAAAGAGGAGGTCAATGTGCATTTCCATCCGTGGGCCCACCAACTCAGCAGCCCCCTTCGCCATCCTGTCCGACCATGTCTAATGTTGAAGAAACAAGTTTAACGTTTTATTTTTTCTTTTAGAGGGAGTATTGCACAAATTTAAAATCTTCCATGAGTTTAAAAACAACCAAATGAAAACAAACCCCCCAAACTCTCTGTCTTAGTGGATAGTGGAATCAATCCAAACAAACCTTCCTTGGGACACATCTGAGGCAGCCCATTGCATGCACTTCTGGAAGGGGACTTAATAAGGCTGCCTTGTATCATCATGTTTAAGATGTTTTGCAAAGGTGATTTCCTGAAAGCATCTTTCCTATGTTTTATGGAACAGCAACTCTGCTTATAGAAAGGGCTTGCTGGGCCTGAAAGGGGGGAAGGCAGGGTCCACCTCCACCCAATTAAAAACCAGTTTCCATCTTGGAACCGTGGTTCTGGGTACTGTGGGCCCTGATGACTCTGTGCAGCTGACAGGCTGCAGATCCCCTGACTGACTCTTTTTTTTTTTTTTTTTGCTTTTGCTTTGGGAAATAATCCTTCTGATATTCAGAGTTAAGACCCCCCCCTGGCATATTTTGTGGGTTATGTGTTTGTCCCTTGGATCAAGTTTGCTCCTAATGCATTTGAGGTGGATAAGCTCTTGGTCTTTCCCTGGCACAATGTGGCCCTGTGTGGGGATGTTTGTGCCACTGCTGAGGACAATGTTGGAGTCGGGTATGTGGTCTGGGAGAATCCACCACCTTCATTTATTTACACTCACAGCCTTTGTGTTATGTGTAATGAATTCAAGGGGAAAACAACAGAGTTTACAAGATTTGTGATTTTTTGGAAAGGGTGCTTATGAAGATCTTGGACTCTAACTTGAGGGGGAAGTTTTTGAGTACTTTGTTGAGAAAGCATAGTTTTCTGACTTCCTGGGGATAAGGCTGATTTCCATACCTTAACACATTCAAGCCACACTACAGGAAGTCTTTGTCCCCACCCTCTCAGCCAACACAAACCTACCTCAAATGTTTAGAGTACTCTCCTGGTTTCCAGGAGATGACTGTAACACCTTCTTAAACTATCTCTTGGAATGAGGATCCCAACTTCACAGTTTCATGCTTTTTTGCACCCTGATAAGTTGTACTTTCCCCTGTACAATCCAAACTTGCCTTTGAACCTTTGCAAAGCTTTTAACCTTGAACTAGGGAGTAAAGGCTCCATCTTCGGAGCCTCTCTTTATTCAGGGATAAAGCTTGATTCCTTCCTGTATACCAGATGCTGGGTGCAAAGCAGGCAGGTTTGTAGAAGACCCAATCTCTTGGCTTTGTAAAAGCCCAGGACACTTTCAACACGTTGATCCTTATCTTTGGCTCTTCCAAGTCTCTCACTATCAGATCCCACCTAAGGGCTGGGAACACCCAAACACACCTGCAGGTTTGAAACTGGCCAATTCAGCTCCTGCCCCACCCCCCTTGCAGGAAGCCTGGTCTCTCGTTGCTGCGTGATGCATGCATGCATCAGAACCTCATAGTTAGAGACCAGGCCTGGAACTGTTGCAGATAAGGTGTGCAGTGCATTGGCATAAAGAGCTGGGGCTCCACGAAGACTGGAAGTGTTACAAATTTCCCTTCCATCTCTTTTCTTTCTCAGGAAGCCTAAGAGATTAATAGAAGTACCCCTATTTTAGTTTTAAAATAAAAAAAGACACCAAATTTAAGAGATTATATTGCAAACCAAACTTCACACACACACACACACACACACACACACACACAGGACACCATGGCTTCCTTAAATTTACTAGTTCTTCAAGGTCTTGACAAAGCGTAATAAACACTAACTGGAAAAAAAAGCTCATGTGTTTTGCTTTTTCAGATTAAGGAAAAGGGTTCAGAGCAAAATAATAAACTCTATGCAGCCTATGTTTAAATACTCTATTTTCTGTACTGATAACCTCTTCACTACCTTCCCGAACGTCATTCAATTCCACTTTAATTTTCCCTCCCTCTGCACACCTTCGCTAAGGCGCTCAGCAATCCTCCCCAGCAAGGCCACAGGTGGCCCCGGAGGCCACAGGTTTCTTCTCTGGCTATAGCGCTCAGTTTCGGAAGATCTGCGAAAATGTCCTTACAAACTGCAAAAAGAACAAATCCTTCACTTAATTGACTTAAGAGCCTCGGCAGGAAGAACACTGGAGGAAAAGGGTCCTCGGAATCAGACCCTACAGTTACGCTGTGGACGGGTCCGTGGTGACTACAGAGCGCACGGCTGGTGGCTGACATCTTATCCCACCACACCTCACCGCATTGCATCTACCCATCCATCCATCCATCCATCCATCCATCCATCCATCCACCCATCCATCCAGCCACCCCACCCCATCTATCCCATCTATCTCCCCACTGCGCCTCCGCGTGCCCGGAGAGGGGCCGGGTGTGAAATGAGAACCCTTCTTTCATCTCGATGCCCTTTTCCTCTGCTGGCGCGTCCCGCGTAGGTTGGGGTTCAGATCCTAGAATTCAATTTGGCGCGTGACCAGGGAGCGTCCGAGGGGGGACCCGCAGGCGGCGGGACGATGAAGCCACGTCCCTGGTTCTCAGGCTGGCAGGTGCACCCCGCCCCCCAAGTCGCCATCTGTGGTTTAGGCTCTCCACGTGGCCTTTCCGATGTTCTTCAGGTCCCCTGGACCGCTAGCACTCGTGGGTCCCTCCACGCGTGCTGAGACTGCGGGTCCCCGGGTGCTGGGTGGGGCGGCGGGCCGCGAGCGCTTGGAGATCTCCGCCGGCGCGGCCCCGCGGGAGCGCAGGGTAACCAACCTCTCCGCCAGCTCCTCGCCGAGGGAGAGGAAGAGGGCGCGGGCGGGGAGGCGCCCCACGTCTCAGGTTCCTGCTCTGAGCTCCAGCCACCCGACTCTTTCAATTGGCCATTAAGAAAGGCAGCTGGTGACCCGTGTCCTTGACCTCCAAGTTCCCCTGAGCGAATCAGGGCGCCACCTACAGTCAAGTTCCAAACAGCAAGGTAGTGAAAACTTGCCAGATTGACGTGGCCAAGTTCAAGCACCGCCTGGTTTTGTCCTGAGCCATCTGAGTCTGTCCAGAGTGAGAGGTCTTTTGTCAGCGGCTGTAAAAGCTCACAGGACACGGAGGACGACGTGCTTTAGAAGTGGGGGATACTTGGGAAATGCGCTCCCATTGACTGGGTTTGCACCCCGACAATTTTGGCTGAACTTGGATTCTAGTATTTCCTCCAGACCTTAGGGAAAGGGTGTGACATGTTTCATGGAGAACGGTAGCCATATGCCCTTGGACGTGTCGCTCAATCTTTTGTTGTTGTTGTTAAATTTTGATTGGAAATTTCATCTATGACCATATTGCAAATGGATGATATTCTCATCCAGTGATTCTCATATGTCTCCTCTTCCCCGCCCCCATTCCACTGAGGTTCACTGTAGGGTCATGGATGTGCCAGTCAGTTCCTGTGGGGAAGACAATGCCTCCCAGGACACCTTCCCATCCTGAAGTCACTCATTCTTTCTGAATCTCTTTTTTTCTCCTCTTCCAATAGGCTAGAGCTGCCTGGGTGCTCACTGTGAGAATTAAATGAAACGCTAGGATGCAGTTCCCTTGGGGAGCTTTCTCCTGCTTCTAACATGAAAAACTGCTGGAGAAATGTAGTTTACATGAAGTTGCAGACATGCTCTTTGAAGTGAGCTTTTATAAGATGACAGCAAGAGCCAAGGGGCCAGAGCTTCTGATTGGAACATAGGGTGGGTTTCTGGAGTTTTGATAGCTATTCTCTCTAGCTAATCTCCTTACAAACAGATAGAACTTTTATTTGTGGATGACTGTTTAATTATAATTTGATTTTATCAGTGGTTTATTAATGGCCATTTGAGTTTTATAACCTTATATGATATACAATATCCCATTTTAAAGATGATGAAATACAGACATTGGGATGAAAGGCATGGTTGTTAAAGAATTCCAGGTCTGTGTCTGAATTTGCCTTTCACTTGGGCTTAATAAGTACCTACATTCGACATTGCACTGGAAGACTAGATTATGGATTTTACATAGGAGGTCTCTGTGAAATGGGACTGAAAGTTCTATCAGAAGAGAACACAGGTTCAGGGAGGTCAGGAAGTGCCTTAAAAAGGCAGGCTCTCTGATGATGCCTCAACTGCCCTTTACTGGGATCAACAGGCTTAGGAACCCTTGTAAATGTTTCAAGGCAGGCTGGCAGAAGAGGTGGCCAGGCGGTGGTTTTGCCAGGCTTGAGGGGGGGGGTGATTATCACAGTGTTTTCAAAGGAAGTGATGATGGTGGAAGAAGAGAGTAGGGTGCAGTCTAGGAAGCCAGAGACTGAGGTGACTTCCATCTCTATCAATATGATTATCTTACACTTACCTAATGGCCCAAAGAATCAACTCATTGAACAAACATTCCAATGAATTGTGTGGTATAACAGCCATTACAGCCGTGGTGTCTGACTTACTATGATAGGCAGGGCTTGGGATTTGATTATGAAAACTACATACACCGAGGTATTTTTCAGCCTTAGAGCCTTAGTTCCCCATGTATTCTGGGCAATTGCTCTACACTGAGCTATACACCCAGCCTAATACTATGCATTCTTATACATCCCATGTTACATGGACACAAAGCAGTGTCATGGAACAGTGACATTTCACAGTGAAAGGCTTGGATGCAGAGAAGCAGATCATACTCATTGACATATTTGTGTGTGCGTGTGATTGCGCCATTGTGCATCACAGAGTTCCCCCTTCTTATTACCTAAGTATACCAAGCTGCTCTTCCTATGTAGAACACCATGTCATACTCCAGAACAACTAAACTCATCAAAAGACCTGACAATCAAGCAACAGAAGGGTTTGGATGGGGGCGTTGGCCATAAAGGTAAGCATTTCACCTACTTCTGCTGGATTCAGCCACGCTCCTTCTGTTTCCTATTGCGTTGCCTGAGCTCAAATATGCATTGACAGTGTTTTAAATGACATAATAGGTTTTCATTTTGAAAGACATGCTATAAGAAACATACAAGCAAGAGAACCCTGATGTGTACCCAATACCTTAAAGTTGTTGAATTTAGTTTGGGTGGCTAGGTTATCAGTTTTCAGGGACCTGTTGGTGATTAGAGGGAGCTCTGGAAGGAAACAGCAGTTGGTATATTTGTGGAATATTTAATGTGTTCCATACTGTTCTAGGCATTAGAAGAACTGTGGAAAAATATGAGTATTTCTCCCCAGTTTACATTCTAAGCTTTAAGGCAGAAAGTTATCTTTGCCTCCCATTCCACAGCTCATGTCTTAGTTTTATTATAACAAAATGCTGGATTAATGCTCCAAGAATGTGTGTCCTAACTCAAATACTGATCTGACACATTTTCCCCTTGAAAACACTGTCTTCATTGTAGAATTAAAAAAAAATTTAAATATGTATTTTATTTATTCATTTTCAAGGAGAGAGACAGACAGAGAGAGAGAGAGAGAGAGAGAGAGAGAGAGAGAGAGAGAGAGAGAGAGAGAGAGAGCCACCACCTTGTGTGTCTGGCTTATGTTGGTCCTGGGGAATTGAACCAGGGGCCTTAGGCACTGGATGCAAGTGCCTTAACCTCTGAGCAATCTCTCCAGCCCTTCATCGTAGAATTTTAATGTTAGTCATTTCACCTTCTTTAGGTGTAGCTCTTTAAAGAAAGGATGTAGGGGCTGTAGAGATGGCTCAGAGGTGAAGGCACTTGTCTGTAAAGAAAAGACGTGAGTACTACTTTAGGAAAGTTGGGAGCAATAGCTTATGGCCTCCTTTGACACACAGTCACCTACATACAGAGGGAGGACAGAATTGCATTCTGGGAAACACCTGTTTTGTTCTCTAATTTGTTATCGTGCTTCGGTGTTATGGAAACACATATCTATCAGTGTGAATGGGTTTGTAGGTATGTGGCTTATCTGCTTCTTTTTGATCTCTTTACCCAATAGTGAGTAATCTAGGGCTCTTTTTTAGTAAAGAAAAGGCAGGGTGTTGGCAAGATCTCTTTACATCACCTGTGCGGAGGCTTTGGCCTTCCCAAGTTCCAGTCACAGAACTGATGTGAGCATCTCCATGAATCAGTGGCCAGCAAGCTCTGGGAAAGTTGCTGCTTATTAAAATGAAATTGCTTTTTGCAATAGACAGGTCAACGTAGGGTTTTATTTTGAGAAGCTGAACTGCTATTGTTGATCATGAGGAAGGAGATTTCAACCAGTCATTGGTGAGAGCCTAATTAACCAGGGTTTACATTACGGACTTTACAAGGACCCATTTCCTGGGACAGTTGCTTACAAAGTCTAGAAGCTTGAAGTAAGAAACTAGAAATTTGTAGTTAACAATTCAGTGTTTTCAGACATTTCAGATGTTACAGTATAGTGACTCCTGAGTGCCTGAGACAGCAGAGTGCCTGCATGCCAGCATAAATGGGTCACAGGCACCTGTCTGAAAAACCTAGAATAATGTCCCAAAGAAGTCTAGGGATCATGGGAACAGTTTTCAAGTAGTTGAAAGAGACTGGATTAACATTAAATGTACATTAAGGCTTCATTACAGCATTACAAAGCTGAAGCAGAGGCTCAGAATGCATAAGGACCTACACAGAGTTATTAGTTGCAAATCACTTGCTTCCCCTATTTTAGCCACTGGATTGCAGGTTTCTTGGCATTCTGAGTTTTTGGCATGATTATCCCGGGGCTCTATCTTCCAATAAAGGCTTGGTTCTCTTAAGTGGCATTTCATTTGCGCAGGAAAATTCTGAACTGCAGTTGTCTTGCCTACAAAGCTCTTCTGAGATAACTGTGTTGGACATGTTCTTTTGCACTTCCAACCTGGCATATTCCGTAGGATATTTAATTTATTTTTTCTCCCATTAGCCCCATTTTGGGGGTCTCTTTATTCAGCTTGCAACTTCTGATCTTGACCATCAGGGAGGGTGAGGCCTGGTTCCCTCTTTCACACAGCTGGCCTCACCAGGAACGCCTGCAGCATGCCTGTGTTCTTGTCTTTCTCCCCTTCCCCAGCCAAGAGTAGGAAGGAGTCCAGGTTCCCTGTTGTAGCCCCTTTCCTGGGTTCCTTTCGTAAATATAAAATGTGAAAGGTTACTCCAATCAGAGACCTTCCACCCCAAACATAAAACCTCAGGGGCGACTATATTGACCCTAACAAACTCAAATTTCCCATTGGCCCTTTTGGTACTGAACTTGCTTTTTGGACCAGCACTCAGACTGGGAATGAGGATCTCCTCTCTCTCTCCTCTCTGTCTAATGAAAACAGCAGTGGTGCGTGCCAAAGGTGGGGACAGAGTGGGGAGGAGGAGAGACGTTTCCCTGGGAACCCAAGAGCCACATCCCCCAAGACTGGCAACTTCCCACTCTCCCAGGGAAAGCTGCGGGCCTCACTCATTCGTCAGTGTCACATTTCAATGGCAGCCAGGGCCAGCCTGGGCTAGGTGCCCGCTGTAGTCTTTGCGTCTTTCCAGGACGGCTTGGCCCCAAGTGTGTTTCAAGAGATCCTACCCACAAAGCCAGGGTTGGGGACAGGGAGGGAGAGTGTGTATGTGTGTGGGAGCTCCATCCCTCCCCTGCGGCAGGTGCAGAGCTGCCCTGAGGTCCGCGCGCTTCCTTCCCAGCGCGTAGCGCACCTGCGGAGTCCCGGGGGGCTCAGTTCTGCTGCACTTAAGGGACGCAGGCGCTGCGTGCTGCTGGGGAGGCACGGGTTGGCCTCGGCGGGGCTGGGTTCGGGGACCCCCGAGGTTCCCCAGCTGCTGATCGCCTGGCTGGACCCCGCGCCGAGAGCCGACTGATGGACAGCAGAGGGCGCCGCTCCAATGCGCTTGGGCCGCGCGCGCGGGGGGCGCAAAGCCAGAGACCAGGGTGTCGCCGAGCCGAACCCCCTTCCCTCCGCCTCGCCCCGGGGAGCTTTCCTCTCCAGGGGTTCCTGGCCCGACGGCTGGGCAGGAGCAAGGGTGCCTCCCCACCACCACCACCAAGCCGCGGCCCTTGAACTGCAAAGGAACATGCCTGCAGGCCTTGTTCAATTGCGAGCGACTAATTAATTTCCCAGTGCTTGTGCGGAGTACTTTAAAATGGAAAAATGAAAGTCTTCGATGAAAATGGAGCTTGATGGAGCGCACCTGCCACTAATGCACCGCGCTCCGCAACTTCCCCTCATTAGAGAGATGGCTTGGGTTGAGAACAAGTCATATAGTGAAAATCACTTCAACACGTGCCTGTTCATATGCATAAACTCCTGTGTACCAGATGGCAAAATATAATGACATCTTAAACAGCTAATTGCATAAACCTTGTAATGCAGATAATTGCTGTACCCAAGTAGGAGTTAATAATTTCCCACTGTATTGCCTGGCTTCAGAGTAATCCTTAAGGAAAGTTGTGACAATTCTAACACATTTAAAAGTTCACCAAGCGGTAATTAAAACTAGCACTTAAGTCATTTGACTTTCAAACCCTTAATTATGATTCGGCGGAACTGCTTTGTGGAAACCCAGAATTTATAGATGGTTATGTGATAACATTTAATGCCCGTGTTTCATCAAGTTTTCTTTCATAGGTCTCTTGTGGCACGATATCATAGGGAGTCAATGAGGATCTATTATAGTCTCTGAAATTATTCCAGTCGCTCGGGACTTGCATGTTGGAACATGAGTGGTTAATTCCCCTCCCTAGATGAATCTGTTGATGATTGTCAATTTACATTTATTTATTTTACAGAACCCCTGCTGTGTTAACTAACTAAGCATTACCCTGTGGTTGGCATTGTGCTAACCACTTTATAGGTATTATCTCATTTAATCCTCAATACAGATATAGGACACAATTCC
This sequence comes from Zapus hudsonius, assembly GCA_004024765.1. NCBI lineage: Eukaryota > Metazoa > Chordata > Mammalia > Rodentia > Dipodidae > Zapus > Zapus hudsonius. The sequence goes on from PVHP010002564.1 coordinate 45,046, forward strand.
TATGACCACCCCTCTGTAGACCAGGTAGCCTTGGTATGAGGACTAAGTATTTACTCATAGTCAGTTAGAAGTCATCAAAGTCAGGATGATTGATGTTGAACCCATGTTATTTATCGCTGTTTCTCAGCCAGACCCTAATACATAAATATTTCTGTTATTTTACAATAATATTTTGACATATAATTCAAAAAACATATCTAAATTATAAAGGCCAGTTAGCAAGTCAATATCTTTTTGGAACTTAGCTTCTCAGCTATTTCATAGTACTTTCCAGAAACCAATACCTGCTGTTCACACAGGGTGGTTCTACAGTTGTTAATAAGCCCGGAGGCTATATCTTTGGAACTAGGTTTTGATATCCTCAATTTCTAGCTTTAAAAAGTAGGTGTGTCTTAGTGTTTCTATTTCCATTTTTTAAAAGACTGAAATCTCCCTCAGTAGCTGAAAGTGCACAAACAATAACAAGCTAGAACCAAATTCGCTTTCTAAAACACACGCGGAACCAGTCTTTTCCTCTCCATGTTGAATTGTAGAATTTCTTTCTCCTTCCTTCCTTCCTTCCTTCCTTCCTTCCTTCCTTCCTTCCTTCCTTCCTTCCTTCCTTCCTTCCTTCCTTCCTTCCTTCCTTCCTTCCTTCCTTCCTTTCTTTCTTTCTTTCTTTCTTTCTTTCTTTCTTTCATCAGTTTGGGGAGGTAAACAGTGACATCAACTATCTCCTCTGCATGGGGCCACCATGAGAGACTTCCTCCTGGGAGTTATGTGCTCATTTCTTCTGGATGTTGTTCCTATAGCTGGTCTGTCCTTACTTTAGAGGGAGACATGTTGCCTTAGAGGTCAAAAGCCTTGTTTGCCATTCTTCCTTTGTGGATTGCAGAATGACCCTGAATAACACACTGAAAGTCCCTAAGTTTTGGCTTCTTTACCATAAATTCTGAGGGCCTGGCTCACGGGTCTCCCAGTGAAATAATCCTGGAACATTATCCAACTCCATCCCATCTACTATTGCTGAGCAGGAATGAGATTGGTAGGCTGCATTTTCCTGAATAAAAACAAAATTCTAGATTTTCTGGTTTTCAGGAACCACTGCAAAAGTCTTCAGGGAGACAGCAAAGCCTTGATTTCACAAGCATTTCATTGATGCCTGTCACTGTTTGGGGCAGTGCTCAGGCTAATAGCAGCCATGTGGCATTGTCCCTGGCATCACCAGTTCTTCACGTAGCTAATGACATGCAGAGGGGTACAGCTGCCTAGTGGCACACTAGGTGCTGCAATGCAGACTGATGCAGCAAATTATAAAATGAGAGCGAGTCCCATTATGGAAATGGAAACAGAAGTGAGGGTGGAGTTGTGGGAGCCATGAAAGTTTCCTGCAAAGGTGACCCCTGAGCTGAATTCCTAAGGGCAAATCAGGGTTGGTATCCTGCATGTCCCAAATGGGAATGAGTAAAATAAAATAAAATAATAAAATAACACAAAATGACTGCCTGGGAATTAAGAGGGGGACAGGTGGAAGGTTGAAGAGAAGTCCAGGTAGACATAGGACAAATCTCACAAAACTTTGTTGTTTGGACTTTATTCTGAAAATATCAGGGGATTCAAACCAAAGATGGTCTACATTAAATAGTTATTGTAGTAATTCTGAGTCACCTGGATTGTAAGAAGCTTCCCACTTTTTGCTGGTTGCTTTTTTTTATTTAGAGGAAATACGGCCACCTTACTTAAAGAGGAGCCTCATTTGGGCCACTGGAAGGCTGGAAAGTCAGGGCTCAGCTCTGGTGATCTATGTGAACCAGGTTTTGTGCAGACTCCCAGTAAAGGAAATGATGCTTTTCTCACATTGCTCAATTCAAGATTCCCAAGTCTCTAACATAGTGGCTCGCTACACATATCAAGGGAGGAAGCAAAATCACCATCATTTCAAAAAGCAGGGCAGAAAACATTCAGTATGTTTTTTAAATTCTTTGAAATGGTAAATCTCATTTATGTTGGTATGGGATTCCATGCTCAGATCTAGCATTGTTTCAAGACGTCAACAATGTCAGTGGCCATGGGTAGAAGTATTCCCAAGGAACGCTGTGCTCGAGGACCACATGACCACCTAAGTAATGCCTCTTGGCTAATATCTTCTGACCAGCAATTCCTCTTCTGGGGACTTTCGTTTGTTTGGTGCTGAGAGTTGAATCTTGAACGCCATACATACTCTAACAGCTACTTTTCCGTAATATCTAAATTCCAGGAATTTATCCTGAAGAAATTATTACAAACTGTTCAGGTGCAATCAGCCATCCATATTCACAAGTTTCCCATCTTCACATTCAACTAACAGAGGTTCCAAAACCTTGAACCTGTACAGCCTTTTCTTTTTGTCATGACCCTCCAGCAAAACAATGTATCAGCTACCTTCATACCATTCACATTCTACCAGGTGTCAAAAGTCAGAGTGATGTTTTGAAGTTTGGGGAGGATGTACAAAGATTATAGGTGAATGCTAAGTCAGATTTTATGAAGGACTTGATCATGCAAAGATTTTGGTATTTGCAAGAGTTCTGAAATCAATCATTCCTTGGCAGGCATTGAGGAATAACTGCATCTGGTGAAACACTGCTTGTAACCATGGTTTTATAATGTTGTATAATTCTGAAAATATAATGGGAAATCTTCTTCATCTTTATTTATTTGCATGCAGAGAGTGACAGAAGAGAGAGGAAAAAGTGGGAGCACCAGGGTCTCTAGGCGCTGCAAACAAACCCTAGATGCATGTGCCACTTTGTGCATCTGGCTCTATGTGGGTACTGGGGAATTGAACTCAGGTTATTAGGATTTTCAGGAAAGCGCCTTAACTGCTGAGCCATCTCTTCAGCTCTCATTTGTATTTTTGAGACATGGTCTCACAATATACTGTGGCTCACAATATACTGTGGCTGTCTTGGAAATCACTATGTAGACCAGGCTGGCCTCAAACTCATTGTCTGCCTCTGACTCCTGAGTGCTGGAATTACAAATTTATCTAAATATAACCTGGCCTAAATATTTTGAAATTGACAACTACAGTTGTATATTTCAAAGAGGAATAACAATGGGAATTATAAAATAATTTAAAATGAAAAATAATGAAAAGATGTAATGCAATGTAGTATAGGAAAAGACATGCTTAGGCTAAATCTGTAGCTTCTTACATATACACATTGGAGGTACATATCCATATATAAATTATATAAAAAATAATGAAGTCTGAAAACCAATGTATTACACATTCGTTGCAGTAGTTTTTGGAAAAAAAATTATACATTAGAATCCAAAAAATTAGGAGGTAGGAAATAGCAATATAATAGTTTAAAAATGAAAAGAAAACAGAGTAAATAGGACCAAAAATACAAAAGTTTATTTGGAAAAGCTAATGAAATGAATAATTTCCTAGTGAAAACAAGAAGACAGGAAAAAAGAGGAAAAATAAAACAGAAAAGACAAATAACCAAAACCACAAATGACAAAAGGACATGATTATATATATGACGCATGTTTAAAGATATAATGGTAGTATAAATAAAAGCAAATATATTTGAAAATTCAGATGAAAGAGGCAGTCCCTTGAGGAACACAATTTTATCAAATGAATGATAGCAGAAAGAATAAACACACAAATAGCTTGCTAATTATTAAAGATAAATGTATGATAAAAACTTTAACAAAGAGAATGTACATTTCAATGGATTTACCAGCAAATTCTACTTATCATTTAATGAATGTTTAATGCTGGGTTGGAAAGATTGCTCAGTGGTTAAGAGCACTCCCTATTGAAGCATGAGTGCCTGAGGAGTCCTGAGAAATTTCTAGAGTTTAATTCCCAGGAACCACATGAACATCTGAACATGGCCATGTGTGTTTATAACCCCAATCCCATAGGGAGGCAGAGACCCAAGAGTCACCAGAACTGGTAAAAAACCACAAACTTTGGAATCAGTGAGAAACTCTGGCTCAAGTATGAACAGGTGGAAACGTGAAGGAACAGGACACCCGACATTCCCTTTATGACCACTGTAGGTGAATGCACTCTGCCACAGGCAAGCACACATACATGTGCATATAACACATGCACACCACAGACACACATGCACACACACACAATAATAAGTAATGCTAAGTTGAAAATACTTTCAGAAAACATAAAAAAAGATATAAAACATAATAAATTTGGGCTTTGAGGTCATTGTAGCATATTATGGTATTTCAAAAGTATAATTTTAATACCAAAACCTCATGAGGTAAGTTTTAAAAAATTGTACACAAATGAATGTACATGGGGTGTGGGCATATGTACACACACATGCATACACCACACATCACACACTACACATTACACACACCACACACCATACACACACACACACATGCAAAAAATAAAATACAAGATATTATTTCTCCTTTAAAAAATTGTACACCAATGTCTCTTATGAACATAATGTGAAAATTATAAATAAACATTAATAAAGAAATTTCAGTAATGATATAAAAGAGTAACAACTCATGAGAAATTTGGCTTTATTGCAGGAATTCAAGGTAGGTTTGACACTCTAAGCCCTCCCAGTATACTTCATTAATTAAATAAAGGAGAAAAATATAACCACTTAAATGTATGAGTAAGAAAACTGATAAAATATCCATTTATGATTTTAAAATCCTAACAAATTAGCCACACAAAGGAACTTCCTTAATCAGAAAAGCAGCAGCTGTAGAAAAAACTTCTTATAGCAAATACAAAGCATTTAATTAATATAATACAGTAAAATGTTGAAAGCTGTCAGATAGCGACAGCACAAGGGTTTATCACTACTTTGATTCCATTTGTATGGATTCTAGCTAGTGCACTGAACCTAGCTAGTGATGCAAAGAAATGATAGAAATCAAATACATGAGTATTAGAAAGGAAGGAAATTAACTCTCATTATTTGCATATGATATGATCACGTATTTATAAAATTTAGAATACACATAAATTACTTGAATTAATAAGTAAGTTTAAGCAGATCCCTGGGTATATGATCAATGTACAAAAACATTGCATTTCTATATTCCAGCTTCAACCAACAACAAAACGTAAAATTTTTAAATGTCTTTTACAAAGTAGAAATGAGCAGGTTATGCAAGAATAAATTTAAAAAACCGTAAAAGAAAATGATGCCTAAACAATACATATATTGTATCTATAGTCAGATAATGCAATGCCAGAAATGTTATTTTTCTCCTGAATAATTATAGACTTAATGTGCTACTTATAAACCTCCAAGATTATTGCTTAAGTGGAACTTGGAAAGATTATTCTAAGTTCATATGCTAACACAAACAAGCCATAAATCACCACCATGACAAATAGCAGAATTTAGACTATAGGAATCAGTATGGCACTGCCACCTGAATTACAGGAAATACGGCAGGCATCCCAGGAAGAGACTCATATGTATGTAATTGATTCAAAGCAGTTCTTCTAAAAACTGGGCCAGTTGGCTATCAGTAAGAAAAAAATGAAATTATGTATTGTCTGAGATTGCAAATAGTCAAGGTATTTTACTCATCATTTCATTCATCCCATGTCCTGTAGATTTAAAAGTGAAAGGCAAAACAATCATGTTTCTAGAAGGAACCAGAGCAATGTCTTCAAAAAACTATAGGGCAGAAAAAATTTCTGTGAGGTGAGCAAAATAAAACATAAACTTAAAAGAGAAATATTGATGCAATGAGTTATATAAAACTAAGAATTTCTGTGTTTCACTATTCAGAGAGTGGAATAGAAATAAATATTTATGGAAAGAACTGATCAAGGCTTATGACCAGAATGACAAAAATAGTTTTGAAAAAAAAAAAAAAAGATGGCAGACTACTTGGTGAGCAAGAAACTTGGACAGGTACTTTACAAAAGAGAACATTCAAATGGTTAAAAATATAGATAAAAAATGTCCACTGGGCATTAGAAAATAAAAAATTATGCCATAATGAAGTAACAGACATGGGCAGGATGGTTAAAATGAATGGACTGACAAAACCAGCTGTGAGAATGTGTAGCATTTGACAGTCACTTCCTGGGACAGTCACATAGATGTGATATTGATGTGAATACTATGGAAAATGATTTGACATTTTCTACTCATACTGAAAGCAAGAACATCTTGTAGGCAAGTAATCATTCTTAGGGAAATTCCATAGGAAGTATGCTTTAAGAATTATGTAAAGTTAAGCTGAGCGTGTTGGTGTATATTTGTAATCTCATCATGTTGAGGCTGAGGCATAAGATTCACACATTCATGGCCAGGCAGAAATACAGAGTGAGATCCTGTCTCAAACAAACAAACTTCAAGAAAAGAAAGTTCATAGCACCATTATTCAAAGTAGATAGAAGGAGGTAGCAAATCAAATCTCTTTCACTAGGTGAAGTGGAAAAATAAAATGGTTATAATGTATCCAAACTTTGTCATGCTATATAATAGTGAAAAAAGGGTGAGCTACAATTGTTTGTAGCATGATGAATAAATTTCACAAATATAAGATTGGTCAAATGAAGCCAAAGACAAAAGAATGTATATGATGCAATTTATGTAAAGGACCCAAGAGAAGAAAAAAGGTCAAAACAAACCAGCACTTAGCAATACATAGTTAGGTGGTAAAGTTATAAAGGAAAGAAGCAATATCCTGAAAGATGATTCTTAGAAGGAAAGAAAAGCAAGGAGTTTCTAAGATGCTGGCCATTTTCTATTCCTTGACCTGGGTAATGATATCATAATGCTCTCTTGGAAAAAAAAATGTTGACCTCTATGTTTTAGTTCATATATTTTAGGTATTTTTGTTCACTAATAGCTTTTATTTATTTTTGTTTATTTACATGAGTCTGTGGTATACATGTGTATGGGTGTGCCATGGCTTCCTGACATTGCAAATGAATGCCAGACACATGCACTACTTTTGTGCATTTGCTTTACCTGGGTACTGGGGAACTGAGTCCTTGCCAGCAGGCTTTGCAAACAAGTGCCTCTAACCCCTAAGCAATTTCTCCAGACCTCATTAATAGCTTTAATTATGATTTTTTATGCATACAGTTTATAAGATAAAGAATAATGAACATTTAGATTATGTTTCAAAACTTTTCAGGACCCACATTAAAGGCAATGACTATCAGGGAAGGTATATGTACGGTCCTTGTGCCTTCCAGTCACCACAATCTCCATCTGTGGCCAGACATCACCAATAGAATCCAGCACACTTATTCAAAGAGCCTAGCCAGCCATGCTTAACCTGATTACTTTGTTATGGAATGTCCAATGAATTTTCCATCCTTTTTCTATATACCTCAGTCAATTTTCCATTCCTTTTCTATATTCCTTCACTGGTTAGATAAAGTAAAACAGTTAGACCAATATGTGTATGGACTCAACTCTCATAGATATGAGCTCACTTCATCTTGATATGAATAGAGGAATAATATATAAAATCAACAGTAGCCACAGATACTGAGCATAAACAAAGAAATGTGAAGTCATAAGCTGACCTTAGAACTGAACATACACATGGTAAACTGTAAGGCTGTGTTCTGAGAACAGATCATATGTTTTATCCAAAGATTATGTAAGCACACTTCTGGTCACATGGGGCAAAGTGAACGCAGCACAAGTATGATCCTGCCATGATGGGCCTTATGGATATCTTCCACCTGCATCAAAATTTTTTTCTGCCTTCTCACTGAATCATCTTCCAACTGCTGTTGCTTGCCAGCCATTGCTGTTGCCCTTATTCAACGTATGAAGATTTAGCCACTACTATCTTGGTGCCTAGCACTATCCAAGATGCAGTGAGGCTGAGAGACACCTTCCTAGTTCTTGATGCCTTTCTATGAAAGCAGGGTATGTAAGATACTTATGTGTACTTAGGAGACACAAATATAAGTAGCAACCTGAATGGGCTAGGAATTCTCAAGGCATGGAGGATTATGACAATCCAAATGGATGGAGAAGACTTTGTGAATATGGTCTTTAATTAAACATTTAAGCATCTTTACATAGAAAAGTAAAGTCTTCTAACATAGCTTCTGAATTCTTTGGGGCTATCTCATGATGACCTCTATGCCTTCACCTCCTTATCTAACCAATTCACTTCGCAGCCGCACAGTAAGCTAGAGTGTCTACTTCTACAGAGAGCCTTTCTCAGTTTCTTACCTAGCATGGCCCAATGCCACCTTCATCTCCCATATAATCTCTCCACAAATAGTATTTATTATACCATAGTTATTTTTAAGATAATGCTCATTATACATAGTTACCATGTGGTGATACCATGGAAACTATGCGGTATGCAAACTGAAATAGATCCAGGTTCCCAGGGTCCAAAAATGGCTAAAGAGTTAGAATGTACCCCAGGGAGCCAGTATCCTCAATCTGACTGGCTCACCTCCCTATAAGGAGGGCTCCATATGACTGCCTCAGGACATAGGGACTGATTTCAGAACCATGCCAGAAAGGCCATGGAAGTTACAGCACTTGGGATCTGGGTTTATGCAGGTTTGGAAGTAGGCTAAGAATGTTGCTAGCCACGATGATCTTTAATTTCCTCAAAAAGCCTTACAAAATAAAATAGACCTAGAACTTAGTTTAAACATTCATTTGGTAAAGTGCTTGGCTTGTTAGCATTCATACCTGAGTTTGATCTCCACAACTCTTGTAAAAAAAAGAAAAAAAAAACTGAGAATGATGGCATACACTTTTAATTTCAGTGGTGGAGACAGGTGGATGCCTGGGGCTCCTGGCCAGACAGACAGGTCTACCTGGTGAGTTCCAGGCCAGTGAGAGACACTGCCTCAAAAAATGGTGCATTGTATCTGAGAAATGACATCCAAGGGTGTCTTCTCTCTCTCTCTCTCTCTCTCTCTCTCTCTCTCTCTCTCTCTCTCAAACACACACTCCATTTTATAAAAGTGTATTATGGGCTGGGAAGAAGTTGATAAAGTATTCACTTTGCAAGAATGAGGACTTGAATTCCATCTCCAGAATCCACATAAAAAACTGGGTGTGGTGGTATACACTTATAATCCAAGTACTGGGAAGGAAGAAAAAGGTGGACTCCTGGCTCTTTGACCAGCCAGTCTGGCATACTTAGTGAGCTCCACACCAATGAGAGACCCAGTCTCAAAAAAGTGGATGGTGCTTCAGAGAGATGACACCTGCTTTTGTCCTTTGGCTTCCCCAAGCACACATGATCACATGCACCAACACACACACACACACACACACACACACACACACACACACACACACACACCAGAAAGTGTATTCTGAGGTGACCTGAAACAGAATATTTATCCACTTAAAGTGTTCATTTGAAAACAACATATATGCTGCAAGCAGGGCCTTACCATTGAGTGTTGGTGTAGCTGGGAAGTTGTGCCCCAAGCTTGTCCATTTAGAGGTGACTAAAATCGGGAAGCGGTGGCCCAGATGAAGTCCAGCTGCAAGTAGGGCCCCGCCATTGTGAGTTGGCCAAGCGAGGAAATTGTGGGCCAGGGCTGGTCACCATTCTGATGTAGATCAATGTAGACCATGATACTCAACTCATCTTGCACAAAACCTACTATTGCTGCATCCTCAGTGATACAAATACTCTTCAGATGGGCAGACCACATCGCAAAACAGACAACACATGGCACCCAGCAAAGGGATCCCCACCAAGATTATCTAACCCTACAATGGATGCCTCCAAGGAAAGATTAGAGGAAACCCAAGACATAGAAGCCCCAAATAAAATGTCTGCAAGCATTTAAAACAAACTTAATGAGACCATGAACAAAGGGTTGCTGAAATGGAGATAAATGGGTCAAAGAGTAATAATTAAACAAGAACTCCAAGAATGGCGGAAGGAAACAGAAGAAAATGACAAAAAGAATTTAAATGACAAATCGGAGACCGGCTCAATGAATTGGAAGAAAGCCAGGAAAAAGAACTTAAAGGATGGATGAAAGAAATGGACGATAATCACCAGAAACAACTCCATTGATGGCTGAAGGAAACAAAGGAGAATCGGGAAACAGTACTCCATAGATGGTCAGTGGAATTGAAGAAAACCAAAAAGAGATTAACAGAAAGCTAAAGGATTTTGAGGAGAATCAACAAATAAAGGAGTTCCTGGGCCAAGGGAACATGCTCAAGGAGGACCTATCCAAATGCAGGAAAGTTGAACTCCAAGAGACAATAAAAAGGTCAAATCAAGAAATGAAAATAGGGGCTGGAGAGATGGCTCAGCGGTTAAGGCACTTGCCTCCAGTGCCTAAGGCCCCAGGTTCAATTCCCCAGGACCCACATAAGCCAGACTCACAAGGTGGTGGCTCTGGTGCTCTCTCTCTCTCTCTCTCTCTCTCTCTCTCTCTCTCTCTCTCTCTCTCTCTCTCTGCTTGAAAATGAATAAATAAAATATTTAAAAAAATGAAAATAGGATTTAAGCAAGAGATGGAAATGCTGAAAGAAAAACATAACAGAAAACTGAAATGCAAGAACCTCCTAAAAGGACCCCAAGAGAGCTTCCTCGAGGACACCACACGGAGGACAGACTATTGAAGCTCATTGCCAAGTACAAAATAATGTGCAAATGGAATATGAGGGAACTTTGAAATACTTTAAAAAATAAATATTCAGATCATAGGCATAGAGGAAGGGGGAGAAATAAAGGCCAAGGGCATAGAGAAGAATATCTTTGACAAAATTATTGAAGAAAAAATTTCCCAACCTTACAAAACAGAACACCAAATAGACAGAAGCAAAGAAAAGATACCCTATATCATATAATAATCAGAACATTAAACATAGAAACAAGGAGAGAATACTGAAAACTGTAAGAGAAAAACAGCTCATTACATATAGTGGTAAATCCATCAGAATTGCCTCGGAGTTTTGATGGAAACTCTTAAAGCCAGAAGAACCTGTAACAGAGTATTTTAAAAGTTACATGATCATGGCTGCCAACCCAAATAACTGTACCCAGCAAAATTATCCATCATCGTAGAAGGGGAAAGGAAAACCTTTCACAATATAAACCAGCTGTATAATTACATGAGCACCAAGACAACCCTCCAGGGAATGCTGCATGGAATCCTCTACACCCAGGAGAGAAACCAACAAGCACATGAGGAAAGAAAAAGAAACAACCAAAAATAGAATGGACATGAAAGCATGCAGAGACCAAGAAAACACCAAACTCCACAACATTCAACATGACGGATTAACTCACACCTCACAAGTATAACTCATAATGTGAAGGGCCTCACATCTCTGATCGAAATCAGGTTAATGGGCTGGAGCAGGAAACTGGACCCATCCATTTTCTGTCTACAAGAAACCCACCTTACAATTAAAGATAAACACCACCTAAGGATGAAAGGATAGAAAAGGACATTCCAAGCAAGAAACAAGCAGGAGTCGCCACACTGCTTTCAGACAAAATAGACTTTAAACTGAAAGTAATCAAAGTGGCTTGGTACTGTGTGCCTTCAATCTCAGCACTTGGGAAGCAGAGGTAGGAGGATTGCCATGATTTCAAGGCCCGTCTGAGATTACATAGTGAATTCCAGGTAGCCTGGGCTAGAGACAGACCCTACCTTGAAATAACAATAACAACAACAAAAAAAGAGTTAAAAAAGGCTACCTCACACCCATTAAAGCAACAATACAACAAGAGGGTATTGCAATCAAAAACTTATATGTATCAAACACAGGGGCACCTGATTTTATAAATCAGAATTTACTAGACACTATAATAGCTATAAATCCCAATACATTAATAGTAGGAGACATTCATATCCGTCTTTCATCAATAGAAAGATCCTGAAAGCAGGAAATAGAGAAACAATGGAACGAGACAACATCATATAGCAAATGGATTTAACAGACATCTACAGTGTATTCCACTCTAATTCTACTGAATACACATTCTTCTCAGCAGCTCAAGGAACTTTCTCCAAAACAGAACATATATTAGTACATAAAGCATGTCTCCACAAATTCAGAAAAATTAACATAAACACCTGCAGTGTATCTGACCATAATGCATTAATGCTAGAAATCAAGAACAACAGTAACAACAGAAAACACACCAACTCCTGGAGGCTGAACAGCTCACTATTAAACAATGAATTGTTTGTGGAAGAAGTCAGAAAGGAACTCCATAAATTTATCAAACTAAATGACGATAAAAACACAACATACCAAAACTTATGGGACACAATGAAGGCTGTTCTACGAGGGAAGTTTGTAGCACTAAATGCCTATAATATAAAAACAGAAATATTTCAAATAATACCTTAAGCATCCATGCGAAGGCATTGGAAAGAAAAGAACAGTCCAAGCCCCCAAAGTTCCATACAGAAAGAAATTATAAAGATCAAAGCAGAAATCAATGATTTGGAAATTTAAAAAAAACAATTTTAAAAATTGATGAAACAAAGAGCTGGTTCTTTGAAAAAATAAACAAGGTTGATAAATTATTGGCCAAATTGATCAAAGGAAAAAAAAAGACTCAAAGCAACAAGATTAGAAAATAAAGTAGAGCCATCACAACTGATAACAATGAAATTAGAAGAATCATCAGGCCTATTTTGAAAACTTGTATTCTACGAAATTGGAAAATCTGGAAGAAATGGGCGAATTTCTTGACTCATATCACCTTCCAAAACTAAATCCTGAACAGAGAGACTTCCTAAACAAACCCATTACTTAAAATTAAATTGAGAAAGCAATAAAGGTTGTGAGAGAGCCAGGGACAACCCAGTTCCACCACCAAAACATGGGATAAAGGCTGACATCCTGGCAGGAGATGAACCACCCCTGGCCTATCACACAGGGCCCAAATGAAACCTACGAGAAAGTGACGAGATAAACAGGAGACTAATCACTACAGCAAGTTAGATAACCCATGAAAGGTCAATGGAGACAGATACCAGAGATACCCAACACAACCCAAAGTTACCCACTTCTCTCCAGAGACAATTAAGATCTCAACAATAAAGCAGACTTAAAACTCACCCACCATGACTCAGGGACCTGAGTGGAAGAGGGGGCAGAAAGAATGTAAGTGTAAGAGTCATGGTGGGAGAGAATATCCAGAAACATTGCCACCTCAGCAACAGTGAACAAAGGGGAAAGGAAAAAAAAAAACTGCCTTCCTCTGGTGCAGTTCACAACCCTATTGACAGATCCAGTATGTGCACCAAGGAGGGACCCTAGTGGATAGGGGACAGAGAGGAGGGAAATGGGGGTACACATCACAAGATTTGCTCATACAATGTATATAATTATTCATAATAAAGATATTAATTAAAAAAACAAGCAACAACAAAAATACCTCCCAACAAAAAAAGTCCAGGCCCAGAGAAATTGATTTCTTACTTCTTCCAAATCTTCATTCAAAAAGTAAAACCACATCTTCTCAATTATTTCACACAATTGAAAAAGAGGGAATACTTCTAAACTCCTTCTGTGAAGCCAGTTTTAATCCACTACCTACACCAGGCAGAGAGCCAACAAAACAGAAAGCTATAGACTGATATTCCTAAGGAACTCAGACACAACAATTCTTAATAAAATTCTTGCAAACTGAACTAAAGGATAAATCAAAAGCACCATCCACCTTGATCAAGTAGGTTTCATCTCAGGGATCCAGGGATGGTGCAAACTTCTTGCTCTTTTCCTGGCCCCTGGGCTCTTTGGAGACACAGGTACCATTTGGTACATTGTCACAGTCCCATTACCAAACTTGCTCTCAGACAGTCAGGCAGGGAGCCTGATGAAGAAACTGTTGCAGTCAACTTTCTAGTTGCTGCGCAGAAAGAACCCAAGCAAAAGCGGCTTGTGGAGGAATGGGTTTATTAGGCTTATGAACTCAAGGGGAGACTCCATCCTGGCAGGGAAAATGATGGCATGAGCAGAAGGGTGGACATCACCTCTGCCACAGCACTGGAAATAGCAGCAGGAAGGTGTGCCAAATACTGGCAAGGGGGAGCTGGTTTATAATCCTCAAGAGCCCACCCCCAACAACACAGCTCCATCGAGTTTGTAAAATCCAAACTGCCATCAGCTGAAGATCGATTACCCAGAACACATTCAATTGTTTGTGGGGGACACCTGGATCAAACCATGACAGACACATTCCCTCAAACTCCTAATCAGTGAGCTTGTTCCCCTGAGAGATCGGCACAGTACAACCTGTGTACCAGATGGTTTTCACCACACATTGTTTTATGGTATGTATGCATGGTGGGTTGGCTAAGTCAGGCTCCATGGGCATAGCCTCTCTAATACTATCTTGTGATGAGAAGACTACTCTCAGTTTTGAAGGAGGCAATACACTGAAATTAAGTAAACCATAGTCAATTTGATGTACAATAGATCTTTTAGGTTACTCCTCCTATCTCACTGAAATTTTGTATCTTTTAGCCAACATTTTCCCAAAGGCCCTTCTCCTCTCTTTCTATAGGTTTGGCTTTTAAAAACTTCCACAGATGAGAAAGTGTAGGTAGTGTTTGCTGCTCTGTGCCTGGCAGAGCTTTCAGTATGATGTCCTACAAGTTCATTCATGTTCTTGCAAATGGCAGGATTTCCTATTTTTAACAACCAAGTAGTATTCTGATGCACACACACACACACCCATTTTAGTTGTCCACTCATTAGTTGATGGGCACTTTGGTTGATTCTGTACCTTGGCTATTACTGTAATGAACATGAGGGTGGAGACAGCTCTTTGATACACTGCTCTCCTTTATTTTGCTATAAACATACATAAACTGATTTCATTCCCTTTGACTACATACTTATACATACATACATATATACATACATATATACATACATACATGCATGCATGCATACATGCATACATGCATTGTGAGATTGCTGGATTATGTGGTGACTCTATTTTCAATTTTCCAAGGAAAATCCACACCATTTTCCATAAAGGCTGCACTTACAGGCTGTAAAGGTTCCTTTTTCCCCACTTCCTTGTCAATAGTTGTTATCTTTCAACAGTTTTCTTTGTAGTTTGTACTATAGCTTAACAATTAATACAGAAACTCCCTTTGTTTCTACTGTTGGAAATGCTGAATTGTCAGAAAAATATTCTTGTTTGTCCTATGATTTCCCATTATTTTATCTTTTAGAAGCTTGCAAGCCACTTAAAATTCTATGCAAAATTTTGTGTTTGTGTATTTTTCTAGAGTAAAGGTTGGTAGGTTTGTTTAGATATCCAGGGCAGGACTGGGAAGATGGCTTTGCAGTTAAAGGTGTTTGCTTGCAAACCCTACTGTCCTGGGCTTGGTTCCACAGTACACACATAAAACCAGATGCACAAAGTAGCGTATGTCTGCAGTTTATTGGCAGAGGCAAAAGACCCTGCCCCCTCCATCCAAACAAATAAATAAATAAACAATATGTTTTTAAAAAAGATTTCAGGGTGAACTTATTTTACTTGTTTGTAGGGATTAAAATTTAGACTTTAAGACTCAGAGCCAGGTGTGGTGGGACACACCTTTAATCCCAGCACTTTGGAGGAAGAGGTAGGAGGATTGCAGTGGGTTTGAGGCCATGCTGAGACACCCAGAGATCCCCTGAGACTACATAATAAATTCCAAGTGAGCCTTAGCTTGAACGAGACCCTACCTTGAAAAACCAAAAAAAGAAAAAAAGAAAAAAAAATCAGATGCTAACTATTATTTGACCATTTTTGACAATTGTTTTGATATTGATCAATTCTGAATTCTCCTGAATTTCTGACTTTCTTGTCCACATTTGAAATGGCTTCAAAGGTTCCAGGGCTCATGTTCTGAGTACTTACTTGCTCCCTAGCTTGTGGTACTATTTTTAAGGCTGTGGAGCCATGTAGAGGTCGGGCCTGACAGGAGGAAGAGTCCTCTGGAACTGCGTGGGCCTTTAAAAGTTATGCTTATACCTGGTTTTGCACGAATTCTCTGCTTCTAGTCAGGTGCCATGTGAGCAATATCCTGGCTCAGTTTTGCTACCACTCCTGAATGGAGCTGCCCTGGGTTGCCTTCCCAACCATGAAGGGCTGAAATACTCCTAAAACCATGAGCCTTCCCCACCATGATAGATTGAATTATCTCTGAAGCCATGAGCCTTCTCCACCATCATGGATTGAAATATCTCTGAAACCATGATCCTTCCCACCCTGATGGACTAAAATATCTCTGAAGTCATGAGCCTTCCCCACCATGATGGATTGAAATATCTCTGAGGCCATGAACCTTCCCCACCATCATGGATTGAAACATCTCCAAAACCATGAGCCTCCCTACCATGATGGACTGAAATACTCCTGAAATCATGAGCCTTCCTCACCATCATGGATTGAAATATCTCTGAAGCCATGAGCCTTCTCCACCATCATGGATTGAAGAAACTGTGAGTACAGCAAGCCCTTCATCCTTAACTTGTCTGTGTTGGGTGTTTTCTCACTGATGTAATAAAAGTCAATGGTACTGTATATGAAAGGTTAATTCTTGCTGGTCTTGTGGTGCAAGGATTCAGCAAAATGATAGACATGAAGTGTGTGGCTCTGGGACCACTCCAGGTGGGGCACTTTGGTGAGTGGCAGGAGTCTCTGTCATGGCTAGTGTTGGGGACTCCTGGATGCCCATTACATCTGGATGTCTTCTGGGACTAAAATTTGTCTCCCTCACCCCAGCAAATTCATATGTTGACATCTTAACCCAAAATGTGACTGTGTTTAAAAATAGGGCTTTCAGGTAATAAGTAAAGCTAAATGAGCCATAGGGTCAGGACCTAGCCTGCTGGAACTGGTGTCCCAGCAAGAAGGGGAGGCATGAGGTCTCTCTCCAGGTGAAATGTGAGGAAAGGCCTGTGATAATATGGAGAGGTGCAGGCTGGCTGTAGCCAGGTTGAGCCCTCAGCAGAACTCAACCATAGTGGTACCTTGTCTCAGACTCACAGTCTTCAGGTCTGTGAGAAAACAAATTTCCACTTTCAGACTTACCCTGTAATACTTTGTGATGGAGCCTCTTTAGACTTGAGGGCATTGCCCAGCCACATGCCATCTAGAACAGGGGCTGTAGGCTGGGATGTACGACAGGCTAGAATTAGACTTGCTGTTTTAAGGGTTTGGAATCATTATGCCTGGTGAGTACAGGGGTGATCACAATACAGTTTTTGTTAGTGAATGGCCCGGTACATACATTTGGGCCTCTGTTTCTTCTATTGAGGGTTCCACTGACCATGTCAAGTCAAGGTCTATCCTAGCTATCAGATTGCTAAAAAAAGAAAGATGGTCTAGAGCTCTGTTGTCTAGGTGTAAATCCTATGTCAGCTACTCCTTGGCTTGGGCAAGTCAGTGTCTATGTGATAAGATCACTTTAGGATGTAATGACTTAATACAAGGAAAGTGCCTGGCCCCATTGAAATTACTTAGCTTGGGTGTCATCTTTGGTTACTTCTTCCTCTGATGGTCTTGGATTTGTTTCCTGTTAGAGCAGCTCTTTGCTGTGACCTCTTCCAAGCATTGGTATTGATTATATCTTTTCTGAAATCTTCAGTCACTTGACTCCACTATGTGATTTGAACCTTTTGTGTTCAAAGGTTGAGTTATAACCCTCATAACCCAGATAATACAGTGAAGGTGGAAAATTAATGTTGGAAACTGGAAACCTTTCTTCCTAGATGATAATTCAAGGATAGTCATCATTTCTCTCTATAAAGGCTCATCTGTTAAAAGGCTTCATGGATCTTCTTCATTTGCAAGGTCCTGAGGCACAGAATTCCATAGTCCAGACATAGTGAAGGATTAAAAAAAAAAATCACCAGGCGTAGTGGCGCACGCCTTTAATACCAGCACTGGGGAGGCAGAGGTAGGAGGATCACCATGATTTCAAGGCCACCCTGAGACTACAGAGTGAATTCCAGGTCAGCCTGGGCTAGAGTGAGAACCTACCTCGAAAAACAAACAAACAAACAAACAAACAAACAAACAAACAAATAAATAAATAAATCACTTGAGGCACCTGGTGTCTCTTGGCCTTTGCAGTGCAAGACTCCAGAATGAATATATGGGTTAGGAGATGTAAAGCCTTAGTACAGATCAGGATACTGTTGTATTAGATTACCCAGGTCAACTCTTACCTGATAATCCACATCCTGGAATGTTGATATCAGGGCCTGTGTAGATGTCAATATAAATGGGGAGTTGGCTAGATCTAGTGTCTGACAATCAATGAATTAGCAGTGGCCTGGTCAGTAAATGGAGTCGAAAAGGAACTTATCATAGTTGAATTTGTGAATGTTCTGAGAAGGACTTCTGCAATGTTGCTCTGGTTTCATTTACTATAAATGACTTATGAACAAGAATGAGAACTGGCACTTACAGCAATGTTTATTTGCAAGAACAAACCCTCTGTGAGAGTGAAGATCTTTCATGCACTTGCTAGAACTTCAGAATAGCCAGGACAGAATCATCCCTATTGGGATGCAAGGGGGGTGGGCGAAGACCTAAATCTTGGAAATGTCCACTTAGGATGTAAAGTGCCTCCTTCATATAATTCAGCCAAAATACCCCAGAATTTGTGAAGAAGCTGGTCAGTGTCAGGAAGGCCACTGACACTGCTCAGAAAAGGCACCTCCCTTTGACAAGTGTTTAATTTGGCCTTGTAAAGTATGCAAGGTGAAGGTATTTAATTTGACAGAAGCTAGCCCAAAGCACCTTGTGTAATATGTTGCCACTGGGCTCCATGACTCTTACCACATGGTAGGCATAGTCTGTGTGGATTAAATAGGCGTCAAGTTGAAACATGAGTTAACAATGATCTTTTTTAAATTAAAAGACATAAACCTCTCTCTTCTGAGTCCAGTAGAGGGACATAAAGAAAAACACCACTCACACCTTTCTCTTTGCCTCAGGAGCACGTAGTCTTTCCTATGAGAGGATGCTCTGGGCAACAGCTAGTCATTCAGTGAGTCCTAGCTTTTCTGGGGTTGCAAGCTTCCCATAACAATCTTTTTTCTGCCACCATGCTGACCATGTGCTCCAAGAGCAATGATCTCCCTGAGCAGTAATGATCTGGGATACAGTTCTTTTACCACAATGTTTTAACAAAAGCAGAATTGGAAAATTATAATCAAATTCATGCACTTGAACATATGCATTAGCATCCAGCCACTGATCAATCATATCCATCAAACTTGTCTGCCTCCAGCATGTTAAGTGACCATCTTTCTTTCTCTTTTTCTTTTTCTTTCTTTTTCTTTCCTTCTTTCTTTCTCTCCCTCCCTCCCTTTCTCTTTCTTCTTTCTTTCTTATTCTTTCTTTCTCTCTCTCCCTCCCTCCCTTTCTTTCTCTTTCTTCTTTCTTTCTTTCTTTCTTTCTTTCTTTCTTTCTTTCTTTCTTTCTTTCTTTCTTTCTTTCTTTCTTTCTTTCTTTCTTTCTCTCTCTCTCTTTCTCTCCCTCCCTCCCTCTCTCTCTCTCTCTTTCTTTCAGAAACAAAGAGTTTATTTTGGTTCACAGTCTGAGAGTACAGCTTATCATGGTGGTTATAACTCTGAATATAAATGGACTTAACTCCCCCATAAAAAGATACAGACTAGCAGGGTGGATCAGAAAAATGAACCCTTCCATCTGCTGCCTTTAAGAAATGCACCTTACCTCTAACGACAGCAATCTTCTTAGGGTAAAAGGATGGAAAAGAGTTTATCAGCCATGTGGAAGTAAAAAGCAAGTGGTGTGGCTACATTTATTTCTGACAAAATAGATTTTACACCAAAATTAGTTTAAAAGGATAATGATGGTCACTTCTTACTCATCAAGGGAATGATCCAACAAGAAGATATGGCTATCATTAACATGTACTCACCAAACTCAGGTGCAACATAGTTCATAAAGGAAACCCTACTCAAAAACAAAACAGAAATAGACTCTAATTCCATCATAGTAGGAGACTTTAATACACTTCTATCATCTCTAGACAGATCAGATAAGAACCAAGCAGAAGATCAGCAGGGACAAAATGGAGCTCAATAACACCATTGACCAGCTGGGGATAACAGACATTTACAAAATGTTCCACCACAAAGACCACAGAATATACATTCTTCTCAGCAGATCATGGAACCTTCTCTAAAATTGACCATGTACTAGGTCATAAATCATCCCTCAACAAATTTAGGAAGATTGATGTAATCCCCTGCATCATATTAGACCATAATGCATTAAAGGTAGAAATTAACAATGGAACAGAATTCAGAAAATACACAAAGTACTGGCTCCTGAACAATTCGCTTCTAAAAACAAGTGGGTCACCCAAGAAATAAAACAGGAAATTCAGAATTTCCTAGTAATAAATGATAATGATAACACATCTTATCAGAACTTATGGGACACAATGAAGGCAGTCCTAAGGGGGAAATTCATTGCACTAAATGCCTTTATAACAAAGACACAGAGGTCTCAAATCAACCACCTAACTACCAACGTAAGGTCATTGGAACATTATTCTCTTATTAAGTGTATCTAATAATGGATAATGAAATTTAAAAAAAATTAAAAAAAATTGATCAGAGACCTTTATGTAAAGTCAGAAATGCTAAAAGAAATACTAGAGGAAAATATAGGCAATATATTGGAAGCTATAGGTATAGGTAAGAACTTTCTGAACAGGACTTCAGTAGCATAAGAAACAGTCCCAAGAAACAACAAATGGAACTACTTACATAAAAAGAATCAACAACATGAAATTAAGAATTTTTTTACAACAATGGAAACTATCAGCAAAGAGAACAGACAGCCCACAGAATGTTAGAATGCTGTTGCTAGTTATTCCTCTAATGAGTGGTTGATATCTACAATATATAAAGGACTGGAAAATCTAAACATCAAAAAACAATACAAAATTGATATATAAATAGGTGTGAGAGTTAAGTTTTGTTGTCAACTTGACTGTTTGCAATCCACAGTAAACTTGAGTGTTGTATAGCAGATTTCCTTCAAAATGAAGAATGAAAGGAGGCTCAGGGGATTCAGGAAGTTATGTTAGCTAGAAACAAACATCCCTTCCTGGGAGGGCAGTGCAGGAAAGACATTCCAGAGACTCAGGAAGGAAGTCAACAGGTCTGGGAAAGTGCTGCAACATCCTAAGCCTATATAAATGGGAAAGAAATCTCTCTCCTCTTCCTTCCTGGCTGCTGGTGCTTGTTGAGGCTTGGACTTGCATCCATCCTGCTCATCTATCCTTTTGTTGGAATTGGAATGAAGTTTCCTCAGCCCTCCAGCCTGGACTGAAGACCAGCAGCTCCCAGAAAGCCTCTATGCCTTCAGTGCTGGGTTGGGACTGCTCCCAGGAGGCCTCCAGTCACATGGACTGAGTGGCTACTGGTTCATTGACTCTTGGGCCTGCAGATTGCTATTGTGGGACTGTTGTGAGCTAATACAGTAAATCTCCTTTTTATTCATTCTATTAGTTCTGTTCCTCTAGAGAGCCCTGACTAATACAATAGGCTAATGAAATAACAGGCAGTTCTCAAAAGAAGAAACACAAATGTATGACAAATATTTAAAAAAATGTTCAACAGCTTAGCCATGAAGGAAATTAAAAAAATCACTTTGAGATTCTGTCTCATCACAGTCAGAATGGCTATCATCAAGAAAATTTATAACAACAAAAGTTTGTGAGGTGGTAGGAACAGGAGAACCCTTATTCGCTGTTGCTGGGAGTGTAAACTGGTAGAGTTTCGATGGAAATAAATGTGAAATTGTCTCAAAAATCTAAAAATTGAATTACCATATGACCTTGTTATACCACTATGAGTATATACCTCGAGGGCTCTATATCCTACCACAGAAATACTTATGCATCCATGGTCATGGCTGCTCTGGTAACAACAGCTAAAAGTAGAACCAGCCCAGGTGCACATCCTCTGATGAATGGATAATAAAACGTGGTACATAGACACAATGGAGCTTTACTCAGATGTCAAGAAATTTGTAGGAAATGGATGAGATTGGAAAAGAAAAATTATACCAAGTTATATATCCCAGGCCCAGAAAGACAAAAATTACATGTTCTGTCTCATGTGTGGATCCTAAATTTCACTTTAATTGTTTGTATGTAAGTAAATGAAGAAATTGGGATTGTTACCGGCATGCAAGTTCCAGCCCCAGAATTCCGTTTAGGAATCCTCATTCCTCCACCCTGCAGGTGCAGACAACCCACCATTGGGATGGGTACTGGGTGCGAATTCCAGAAATTTGATTCTCTCTAGGAATCCTCTTACATTCCCATGTGGGCACAGATGACCTGCCATTATGATTGGAACTGGTACATAATTTCCAGCCCTTGGATTTCAGTTAGGAACCCTCTTCCCTTCAACATGTGGTCACAAATGGCCACCATCAGGGCTGGGACTTGTTTTGATTTCCAACAATGCAGAGTACCTTTAAGAATCTCCTGCGTGGGTACAAATGATTCCCCATGGGAGCCTGGGACTCACACTGAGTTCCATAACCTGGATTCCCTTTAGCAATCAATCCTCTTCTCTCCACTGTGGGGTACCAGTGATCTCCCACTTGAGCTCAGACCCAAGTGTAAGTTTGCACACAGCCTCATCTGAATTGAGACCACCTGAAGTACCTCATTAACAAAGCAGTAACAACTACCTCCAAGACTGAAGCCCAAACACTGCACAGCAGAGCAAAGACTAATGAACTCAAAGAAACTTCAAGTATTGTGACAAGTACTAACTTAACACAAGTGTGCCAAAAAAGACTTGACCAGTGCATGATCTCCAGAAAGTAAGTCTCAATAGAAAATGCATCACACAAGCTGATATGTCTAAGCAATGCCAATCCCAAAGCAGATTGTCTCTATGTGAGCTATGTAGAGGAAACTCTAGACAAAGCACTTGAAAGAATGATTATAAATATATACAAATAACTCAAAAGAAGGCTCGGATAAATGCATGAATGAAATACTGGAAAATAATTCAAACATGACATAAAGAAACATCTAAACAAATTTCAAGAGGAAATAAATAGTTACATGAAATGAGGAAGTCAAATCAGGATACAAAAAATGGAACTAAATAAAGAGATAGAAATCTTGGAGAAAAACCAAACTGAAATAAAGCTGGAAATGAAAAATACAAGTCAAACAAAAAGCCCCATAGAAAGTTTCACCAAAAGAGTGGAACGAGTGGAAGACAGAATATCAGACCTTGTAGACAAGATATGGGAATTGAATGAGTTATCCCAAGCCAATGAAAAGTTAAAAAATATGAATAGATCATAAGAGAAATCTAGGGTATCTTGGAAAAACCAAAAGTTCCAATAGGGGCAAAGAAAAACTTCAGGTCAGTGGCATAGAAAATATATCCAATGTAATTATGGAAGAAAAAATTCAAACTCTAGGGAGATACCCATCTAGGTACAAGAGGCATTCAACAGCACACCAAAGAGACAGGACCAGAAAAAAAAAACCCATCTTATGTTATAGTCAGCCCATTTAATGCACAGAACAAAGAAGGGTATACTTTCTGGAAAATGGAAAGTTTCTAGAGAAACATCTAATCACAAATAAAGGAGAACCCACGAGAATAATTTCCAATGGAAACTCTGAAAGCCAGATGGGCTTGGAATGATGTATTTCCAGTATTGAAAGACCACAGCTGTCAACACAAACTACTAGACCCAGGAAAAATTATCTCTTGTAATAGAAGAAAAAGAAGGAAGAAGAGGAAGAGGAGGAGGAGGAAGAGGAGAGAAACTTTCTATGAGAAAAGTAGATCAAAGGAATTAATGAACACTAACACTAAACCAGCCTTACAGAGGATCCTGATAGAATACTTTGCATCACAGATAAGAATAAACACATCTAAGCCTGGCGTGGTGGCGCACACCTTTAATCCCAGCACTGGGGAGGCAGAGGTAGGAGGATCGCTGTGAGTTCAAAGCCACCCTGAGATGACATAGTGAATTCCAGGTCAGCCTGGACTAGAGCGAGACCCTACCTCGAAAGACCAAAAACCAAAAAAAAAAAAAAAAAAAAATAGAATAAACACATCCAATAGGCTACAGGAGGAAAGAGAACAATAACCAATGGTAGAAAAGTGGTTAAGCACATAAAAACCAAGATATACCAAACTCCACAAAAATCATGAATATGACAGGTAAGACTTTTTAATAATAACTCTGAACATTAGTGGTCTCAATTCCCCAATCAAAAGACAGACATAAAAATAATCATCAAAAACAAATAATATTTTAGGAAAAACATATTCCATCCAAATGGAAGTAGGAAACAAGCAGATGTTGCTATCTAATATCTGACAAAATAGAGACTTCAAACCAAAATGAATCCCCAGAGATACAGAAGGTCACTTTATACCGATTAAAGAAACATTTCATCCAGAGGACATTATAATTCTGAACATATATGCATCCAACACAGATGCACTTAATTTTTAAAAAATATTTTATTTATTCATTTTCAAGCAGAGAGATACAGAGAGAGAGAGAGAGAGAGAGAGAGAGAGAGAGAGAGGAAGGGAGGGAGGGAGGGAGGGAGTACACCAGGGCCACCACCTTGTGGGTGTGGCTTATGTGGGACCTGGGGAAGTGAATCCCATGGCCTTAGGCACTAGAGGCAAGTGCCTTAACTGCTGAGCCATCTCTCCAGCCCTGCACTTAATTTTATAAAACAAAATCGACTAGATATAAAGTCAGAGATAAAGCCCGACAAGAGTGGGTCACTTCAGCACTCCACTATCACCAATCGACAGGGTCAGAAAATGAACAGAGAAACAATGGAGTTCAATGACATCATAAATCAAATGGACCTAACAGACATTTACATCTAAACCCTACAGAAGACACATTCTTCTCAGCAGCTCATTGAACCTTTTCTAAAATAAATTATGTAGTAGGACATAAGGCAAATCTCAACAACTTTAGAAAATTGAAATAAATTCTTATATTTTATCCAACCACACTGCAAAAAAAAAAGCTAGAATTTAAAAACAGGAAAAGGTAGAGAAAATGTACAAATTTATAGAGATTAAAGAACACACTACTGGATAAGGAGTTGGTCATTCCAGAAATTAAGAAGTGAATGAAAGTGAAAATACAACATAGCTAAACCTATGGGACACAATGAATGCAGTCCTATGAGGGAAGTTTATATCTCTAAATGCAAACATTACAAAAACATAGAGAAGTCAAATAAATAACTTATTGATGTACCTAAAGGCTTTGGGAAAACTGAGAACATATCAAACCTAAAGTACCAGAAAGAAAGAAATATGCAAGACCAGGGCATAAATCAATGAAACAGAAATGAAAAAAACAAGTGAATGAGAGTTGGTTCTTTGAAGTGATAAGGAAGATTGGCAAACCCTTAGCCAAAATAACCAAAAGAAGCATTTAATCTCATTTAGTTAATAAGACATTTACAATAAACACCAATGAAACTGTGAGAATCAAAAGAGCATACTTCAAAAACATAGATTCCACCAAAATGGAAAATCTAAAAGCAATGGATGAGCTTCATGAGGTATATGATTTACCAAAGTTACAGTGAGATGAGATAAAAATTTTAAACAGACCTATAATAGGCAATGAGTTTGAAGTGGTATTTCAAAATATTCAAGTCAGAAAAGTCCCTGTGCAGGGCTGAAGAGATGGCTCAGTTGTCTAGAGCACTTTCTATGAATGAAGGGGGTCTTAAGAGGCCTGAGAGATCTCCAAGACCCTTTGAAGTGTTGGGTATGGCCATACATGTTTGTCATTCCAGTCTTTTAGAGGAGCAGAGACTTGAGAATCACCAGAGCTCACAAGAAAAATCCCCACAGACATAAAACAATAACTTTCCCTCTACTCAACAACACCCACTGTAAGCTCAGGCATCAGTAAGAGACTTCAGCTCAAATAAGAATGGGCAGTACAACAGTAGAGAGGGACAGCTAACATTCAAATCTATAGCCACTGTAGGTAAACTCTTGGGGTGCCACAAATACACCACATATCATACACAGACACACAGACACAGACACACACACATACACACACACACAAAAGAAAAGTCCAGGTCCAGATGGGTTCACTGCAGAATTCTACCAGACCTTTAACAAAGAACTGAGAACATTTCTTCAAATTATTCCATTACACTCACAGCAAAATGAGAAAGAGAGAGAGAGGAGAAAGAAAGAGAGAGAGAGAACTATTGACCGACATCCCAGCTGAACATAGATATAAAAATTCTCAATAAAATACTTGCAAGCCAGAGAAAGTGGTGACATGAATACTGCTTTTACTGATAGCTTGACAACCAGCTCCAGGGTGATTGTGACAGGCAGAAATCCAGAAGCTACAGAGAAGTGAACACTAATGAGACTGCCAACAAGCTTGCCATGGCTCAGGGAACATTGCAGAAGAGGGGGTGGAAAGACAGTAAGAGCCACTGAGTAGGTAGGAGTAACCTGAGGCACAGTCTTCCACTACCCCACAGGAACTGACTGAGGCCTTCATGACCCCACAGTGAATCCCATAACCCCACTGAGGAAGGCCCAGAAAAATGGGAGCAGGGGTGAGGGATAAAAGAGTATAACCTACAAATATAATAAAATAAATTGTCAAAGGGCTGAAGAGATGGCTTAGTGGCTAAGGCGTTTGCCTTCAATGCAGAAGGACCAGAGTTCAATTCCCCAGTGCCCATGTAAAGCCAGATGCACAAGATGGCGCATGTGTCTGGAGTTCATTTGCAGTGGCTTGGAGTCTGTCTGCCTCTCTCTCTCTCAAATAA
This sequence comes from Zapus hudsonius, assembly GCA_004024765.1. Taxonomy (NCBI): domain Eukaryota; kingdom Metazoa; phylum Chordata; class Mammalia; order Rodentia; family Dipodidae; genus Zapus; species Zapus hudsonius. The sequence goes on from PVHP010002564.1 coordinate 71,870, forward strand.
ATAAATAGAATATTAAAAATTGTTAAAAAATAGAAGAGCAGCTAGTTGGAAAGGAAAAGGAACTCAATGGAGGAGGGGAATATGGTAACAGGAAAAGCGAGGGTATTGGGAGGGGATTATGATCACGGTATATTGTCTATATGTGTGGAGGATGTCAATAAAAAGTTAAATTTTAAAAAGAAAAAAAAAACACTTGCAAACCAAATTTGAGAACATATCAAAACAGATCACCTACATAGAATTAAATCAGCTTTATTCTGGAGATGAAGTGATGGTTTAGCATACATGAATCAATCACATATACAAGGTCAAGGACAGAAATCACATGATCATCTCAACAGATTCAGAAAGGGGCTTTGACAAAATTCAATGACTTCACGATAGGGCATTAAAATGAGTAGGGATGGAGGGATCATATCTCAGCATCATAAGGACTATAGAGGGGGCTGTAGAGATGGCTCAGCGGTTAAGGCACTTGCCTCCAGTGCCTAAGGCCCCAGGTTCAATTCCTCAGGACCCACATAGCCAGATCCACAAGGTGGTGGCCCTGGTGAGCTCTCTCTCTCTCTCTCTCTCTCTCTCTCTCTCTCTCTCTCTCTCTCTCTGCTTGAAATGAACAAATAAAAATATTTTTTAAAAAGAGGTGAGATTGGGAATAAAAAAAAACAGGACTATTGTGAGACCCTGCTAAAAGGGGCATGGAGGATGTAGGGTTTTGCTGAGTCTGGCAGGCTTCTGGGACTGTCTCCTTCTGATAAGGAAGTTGAGGCAAAGTCTGAGGGCCCCTATAAATCTTAGCAATCCTGAATACTCCAGCCCCCAGGCAGGCCACAGCTGTGCCCTGAGATAAGCAAGCAGTTCAAAGCCTAACTTAGTCCAGCTGCAATAACAAACCTAAACAATAAGGTTACATTTCCTCTGCTGACATCACAATTCTATACATATCCATGTATAGAGTCACGTAGCCTCCTCAATTATCTATGCAAAATAGGTATCCAAAGGATACTGGCCCCTACCAATCAAACTCATGAGATGCTCACAGATCTTGCTTCCTATGCTTCTACCTCTGACTTTTCTCTATATAAACAACTGCTATCTATACAATAAAATGAGAATTGCCCGCTGCCGCGTTCTCCCGAGAGTCCTCATCTCTCGTTCAGCTCACAGCTCTTTCAAGCCTCTGCTCACCCAGCCCCGTGGGCGAACAGGGAGTTGATGCGCACTGCAACTCCCTAACTAACCCATGGACCCAGAGACTATAGATAACAAATCTATAGCCAGCATCATACCAAATAGAGAAACACTGGATGCGTTCGCACTAAGATCTGGAAGAAGATAAAAGTATCCTCTCTCACCACTACTGTTTAATGTAGTGTTTGAAGTCTTAGCTAGAGTGATAAGACAAGAGAAAGAAATAAGAGGCCTACAAGTTGGAAAGAAAGAGGTCAAATTAGCCTTATTTGCAGACTATATGATTCTATATATGAGACCCTAAAGTCTCCAAGAAAGAACTCCTAGAACTGATAAACACTTTTATCAAAGTGGCAGGATATTAAATGAACACACAAAATCAGTAGCCTCCTTGTACATGGCAAACCTACTGAGAAAGAAATCGGGCAAAAAATCTCACTCATAATAGCCACAAAAGTATTTAAATGTCTTGGACTATTTCTAAGCAATGAAGTGAAGGACCTTTACAACAGAACAGAAAGAAATTGAGGAAGATACCAGAAAATGAGAACATCTCCCCTGTTCACAGATTGGGAGAATTAATGTGGTGAAACTGGCAATCCTACTGATATCAATATATGGACTTAATGCAACCCCAGTCACAATTCTAGTACCATTCTTCACAAAAAAAGAACTAATAATGATGTTGTATGACACTTCTTCCCTGGGTAGACGTGAACACATCTGTGTTACCATAGACAGGACACAAATGTCAGAACAAAGCATGATTGCACCCAATCCAACATGAACCAATGGCTTTATTGGGTTACTTACAATGAACCAATGGCTTTATTGTGGTTACTTACAGAGCAGGGTGAGGGTTTGCTTACAGGAGCATGGATGACTCAAAGGCATCACTGAAAAGCCCACCCCAGCACAGGTGATAGCTCACAGAAGCTGTGTCTCTGGAGCTCACTGGTTTGGCTGGTCAGGGAGTCTCCACCCCAGAAGTTATTTACTGCTTCTATAACCTTTGGAGGGGTATTATAACCTTGTCAATTTTAGATTTCCTAGACTTGTTTACCTCCTGAGTCTCCCAAGTCTCCTTTTTCTCCTCTTTCTCCTCTCCACCTCCTCCCCCAGGAGCGAAGTTTTCAATTTGGAATAAATTGCTACACACCAAAAAATGTAAAAATTCATACGGAAGCACAAAAGATCCTAGATAGTCAAAACTATTCTCAGCAAAAAGAATACTGTTAGAGAGATCACTATACATGATTTCAACTTTACTACAGAGCCATAGCAATAAAAAGAGCATGGTACTGGTACAACAACCAATATGTAGGTCAACAGAATAGAACAGAAGATCCAGGCATAAGTCCAAGCAACTAAAACCACCTGATTTTTGACAAAGAGGCCCAAAACATTGGAGAAACAATAACATTTTAAGCAAATTGGGTAGGAAGATTAAACCCAGACTGTTGTATCTCATGATACACAGTTATAAAATCCAAATGGATCTAGGACCTCAATGTAAGACCTGAAACCCTGAACTGACTAGAAAAAGTAGAGGAAAACAGTGTCACCAACTAGGGAGTATTTAAATTTAGGCATCTATGGGGGACATTTTATACAGCGGAGCATTTGTTTATTATTGGTGGTGGTAAAAACTGGTGTAGCTATTATGGAAATCTGTGCGGTTTCTCTAATAGCTAAAAATAAATCTATCATATGACTCCTGGCCATATACTCTAAGGTCAGTACACTTTATTATAAATATACTTGCTCATCCATGTTTACTGCTGCGCTATTTACAATACCTAGGAAATAGAATCAGCCTAGACACCCATCAACTTATGAATGAATAATGAAGAAACAGTGTACATATACAGAGAAGTCTTACTCAACTATAGAGAAAAAATGAAATCATGAAATTCACTGGAAAAAAATGGATGGATCTGGAAAATATACTAAGCAAGGTAAGCCAGACTCAGAAAGACAAATACTTGTGTTCTTTCTCATATGAATTTTTTAAAAAAATATTTTGTTTATTTGAGACAGAGTGAGAGAAAGAGAGAAGGAGAGAGAGAAGGAGTGAGAGAGAAAGAGAGAAAGAGAGAGAGAGAGAGAGAGAGAGAGAGAGAGAGAGAGAGAGAGAGAGAGAGAGAGAGAGAGAGAGAGATACCCAGTGCAAGGCATGTCAGGGCTTCCCACTGAAAAGTCCAGAAGCATCCACCACTTTGGGCACCTGCTTTATGTGCATATTGGGGAATCGGAGTGGGGCCATCACACTTTGTAAGCCAACCCCTTTAACCATGGAGCCCCCTAGCTTGGAATTTTTAGATGTATAATTAGGTTGAAGTAAGACACAGTAGAGCCAGTAAACTAGAGAGGCCCCTAAGGCGGTTCAGCTGGGAGGTCTCAAGGGAAGGGGACAGTAGACATTTTAAGTAGAGAGACGGATAGTGGTGGCGGCTAAAGAGGAATTGTGGGGGTTAAGGAGAGAGACCCCACACAATGCTGCCAAGCTCCTCCTTAACTCCTCCCCAGAGCTTTGCCTTGCCTCCTGCAGGATAAAAATGGGTATTCTTGTTTAATTTTTTTCTTAAATATATATGTACTTCTTTCTAGTGCTTTCCCCCCCTGATTTCCACACTCCAGTACCCTAACAGCAATTAGGGGTATTTCTTCAGATGGGGGATTGTGACAGTTTCAGGCAAGCTCCATAGACCCCCTCCCCTTGAGTCGGAGGTGTCTAGCTAGAGCTCAAAACCTAGGAGCTAAAACTGATTGGTCAGGTGTGAACCAACCACCTGTCTCCCTGCTCACCTAGGGCAGGAAATACTCACTGAACAGATAATCCTGTCTCCTCCTCACACATATGGTCTAGAAGAAGGACCTCTGACTCTCTAGGGACCAATAAGGTCTCCCTAGCCCCCCACCACAGCCTGTGGTGAGGGGCTGGATATCTCTTCCACGTGAATCTTTCTTTCTGCTTGTTTAGCTGAACAGCATAAGTTCTGTTAAAACCTCTCCATGTTTTCTCCTTCCACTGGTGGCTGGAGAACTCTGTAACTCCCCCCCCCATGTTCTCTTAAATAATAAAGTCTTCCACTATACCTTAATATCTTGTTGTCTATGATTTTAATTCTTTCACTTTGTAAACAAGAATTCAGGTACTCCTTAAATTTTGGGGTGCATTGGAATTTTTGCTGGGCATTATCTAAATTCTAATTCTCAGCTTACCCCATCCCACTTTTTGTTAGATAATTAAAAAATATAACTGAGATTAAAAAAAGATAGTTTGGGCAAAATCTCTCTGTGGAAGTAGTCAATGCATTCTGGTGCCATAGCTAGTTGAAGGTACTTCCAATATCAAGGGTGAGATACCTTGAAATGAGTTCTTGGTCAGGGATACCCCTAGGGCCCCCCAAATAATACAGGCTATTGCTCAGGCTCTTGGATACCCACCAGAACTAGAAGGTAAACTTGCATTGCTGAAGGCACCACACACAATGCTGAATTATCAAAATGGAACTGAGCTGGAAGCCTCTTTCTTCCTGGCTAGCTGTCATAGCGTGGGAAAGTGCTATGCCAGCTGCTGGGGCAGGAAATCATCCACATTCTTAACTAAGCTGGAGCTGTGTTGTTGGGGGCAGGCTTATGGGGTTATAAGCCAGCTTCCCCTTGCCAGTGCTTGGCACACCTTCCTGCCGCTGTTTGCAGAGCTGTGGCGGAGGTGATGTCCACCCTCTGCTCATGCCATCGTTTTCCCTGCCAGGATGGAGTCTCCCCTCGAGTCCTTAAGCCTAATAAACACATTCCTCCACAAGCCACTTTTGCTTGGGTTCTTTCTGTGCAGCAACTAGAAAGCTGACCCTGACCGCAAAAGCTAGTAAAATCATAGACCCTAGGGGGAAACTACTACCTGCTTGAATGGATAAGATTTGTCTCTCTTGCTCTTGGCTCAGAGGGAAAAAAAAAAATCTACATTTAAATAGAAACTTCTGGAGAAACAAAGACACTGTGGAATGTGACTCTGTGGTAGGCATTCTAAATGAGGAACTCACCACTTGTGACCTAAAATGACTCCCAGTTGTGGGCAGAGATGGGTGTGAGCAGAGCACTTTTCATTTGAGATCCTATAATCTGAGGAAGCATCTACTTTAAAAGGATCCTGTTTGTTATCAAAAACATATCAATTTACATATAATCAAGAACAAAAAAATTAGAAGCAACCAGCCAAATATATTTTTATGGATGGCAGGGAAATTTTACACACCAAAAAATTTTTGTTGGTCAACATAAATTAGGCCTGTTTGGCGATGTAAGCACCACAAACATGAAGGAAAATCTTGGGTATGAGGTTGATGACTGCATCTAGAAGCTTCCTCATTGTTTGTGTGTGTGTGTGGGGGGGGTTCCCTGCACACATGGAAAGAAACCCAAAGTGTTCCTTGGGCATGCACAAATATTCTTCATTTCCTTTTCTCCTCCTCAGGATGTTTTGTTCACACAGCTGGTGATTTCCACTGACTGTTCACTTGCAAAATTTGCTTTTCAGTGTGTAACAGTTAAACCCCTTTAAAGTATGTTGCACTGCTAGAGACCAGGTTTCACTTTCTAAACACTTCTTTTTTTATTTCTGTTTGGGATTTTGATCAACACATGTTTCTTGAGGCCTCATTGTGTGAGTGGCAGGATGGCTTCCCCCATGTCCTAGGTGTTCCAGATGTTGAATAAGTTGCAAATCCATGAAGCTGAAGTTCAAGGAGAATTAGAGTGATGTGGACATGATCCAGCATCGTGCTGCTCACCGCCAGCAGCAAGAGAGTGGAGGAATTTATTGTCAACTTGCTGGCATAAAATGTGAAATGGACATGGGAGGAGCCTAGCCTATGTATCCCTGTATCCCTAGGGAATCATTATGACAAAGCCATTTGTTTAAAGTTCTCTGATATTCTTCTCTGCTTGCTGAAGGCTCCCGTCACTTAATCTAGTCGGTGCGGTGCCTTGTATAATATTTCATGGCCTATAAGATCAAATTTGGAATTCAAGGTTCTTCACAACATGGATTCTATTTACCTTTCCATCCGTTTCCTTTTGCTTCCTTACTGGCTCCCAGTGGTCCAGCCCAGATCAACCTCTTGCTGTTCATGTTCCTGAAGCACCTGTTCTTGGCCAAGCACTGCTTCATTAGTTAAAAAAAAAAAAAAAAGAAATAGAAAACCCACAATACAACATTTTGTCCCTTTAATTTTCCTGGGACTTATAGAAAGATATTTAGTGTCAAAGATGCCAAGTGACTTATTCAAATTCATAAGCTAGTCTGTGCTTGAGAAGTGTTCAGGCAGGTCGACAACTCCCAACCCTCCCTCCTCCCTCCACACTCTTCTTCCCTTGGCCATGGCACACTGCTGCTCTCCCTGAGTGACCGTCCCTGCCACGCTTCTGGGGACCTGTGCTGTGCGACTTTATGTGGCAAAGGGAAAAAAAAATAAAGATGAGTCCGGATTTCCCAGGAATCTTTGTAAAGAAAGAAGGAGGTGGGGGAGGAGAGTCTGAATAGAAGAGGAGAAGTGTGCTTGCTGTCTTGGAAGTTGGAGAGGCGGTGACAGCGAATGGTCATCCTCGGTGGTGTCTGGACACTGTGAAAGGCAAGAAGTCAGGTTTTGTCTTGGAAAAAGAAAAGAAGACAGCATCCACAGACCCATGCTGGACTCCTAACCTCCAGAACAGCAAGATACATTATTGGGAATCCACCTAGATTTTGGTCATTTGTTTGAGCAGCCATAAACAACTAATAGGTGTCGGGGTGTGGCTCAGTGGGAGAGCCCTTGCCTAGCATACATGAGGACCTGGGTTTGAGCCCTAACACCACAAACAAACTTAGTACACTCCTAAAGGTGCACATCTTCTTTGCACATGTCTGATGCCTGTGTGCCATGTTCCAAGCTGATATACACCATGCCCCTCATCCTCTCCCTTGAAACCTGCACTAGGTAGTGTCTGATTAGTCGTACCATCTTGATTAGAGCTGACAGGCTGTCTGAGCCAACCTCCTCACCTCAGAGAGGTGCAATGACCATCCAAAGCCACCCCCTACCCCAAGTGGCAGCAATAGATGAGAGCCCAAGCCTAGTCCTCCTGACTGATTTTTCTAATGTCATGAAAGGAAAAAAATCTCTGCAATAACACCACCATTTTTCAAGGCTATATGCAATTTTAAATATTAATCGTGTATGCCAGACTTTTCAGAACCAGCCAGCAGTTTGGGAGGCATTTTGAGATTGGATGATTGGCATTCTAACTAGATAAGTCCCTGGAAAGGCCATGGCTGATTGTAATTAAACCACCAACCACCATCTTCGTTCATCCAACCAGTAGTATATGCCAGGTAGTATGCTACGTCCTTGGGATTCAAATGAATAAAATATAGTCCGTGCCCAATAGAAAGCATGGTTTAGTGGCCATGGGTAGGAAGAAGCAGATAGAACAAGCAGAGATGGCAGTGTGACAAGTGATATGATCATGTGAAGAACTAGTCACCAGGCAACCTAGAGCAAAAGAGTCAACCAGGTCACAGCTTCTAGAGGAGGCTGTGTTTTAATGCTGGGGAAAGAGTTGGCTCTTGGAAAAGCAGAAGCATTGAAGCATAGAGGAACAGCAGAATAGGGCTGGTTAAATCAGTTAAATGAATCACAGAGGTTTGCTCTTCTGTTCTCACTATCAAAGCCCCAAAGGCACCTTCAAGAGTTGTGCAATCATTTGTTAAACTCAAGAATGGCCTGGATCCTTTGTGGATAGGCAGCCTGTTGGATGGGGGGGACCACTCACTACACACAGCTCTGCTTGCTCTGGCCTGAGCTGTGTGAGTGCATCTCTCTGTGCCTTCACTCCCTGTCTCTGAAGCAGAATAGCAACCTCTCCCTCTGCAAACCTGCTGAGCTGGTGCCCATTAGAGCAGGTGATATGCAGGCAGTCTTACTAGATGGGAGATGCAATGATTGTGGTGGGTGGAGGAGAGAGTTCACCTATGATCTTTGTGGCAGTGACCTGCTTTCCTGTAACAGTGTGTTGCTTGGTTTTCCAGTCTGCAGATAGGTCTAGCCTAGGCCCAGGCATTCTCACTGATCCTTAGCAGGTTGGGAAGAAGCTGATGGTGAGGTCTGGCTTCAGCTAGAAACGTGGAGTCAATCGTCCTGTGTTCCTTTGCTTTCAGCTGCTAGTAGCATCTTTCTGAACTGTACAGCTGATTGTGCTGAAAATCTTGGGAAGACATTTCCCTCATAGTCCCTGGCTGCATGCCTCACCTTGATATGGGGAAATCTTGGCACAGTTATATTTGGGTTTTACTACTGAATTCCCCTCCCCCAAGTTCGTGTCCTCTAATGCAAAAGAATTATACACAGGGACAGAAATAAATCTTATTACACATTTATTCAAATTTATTAATTTAGGAAAAGGGGAATTGGATGGGGAAGCCTCCTAATCACCATGTGGGAAGTTACAGAGTTCTCCAGCCACCAATGTGGGGAGAACACGTGGAGAGTTTAACAGAACTTAAGTTGTTCAACTAAATAAGTAGAAGAAGAAAAGATGATAGAGAGCTCCCATCATGAGAAAGAGAGATTCATGAGGGAAAAAGTCTGGAGCTTGCCCCCACCTCAGCCATTAGCTGGTGTGGGGAAGGGCTTACCTTCCTAAGGCCTGGATATTCATCAGTCTCTCTACTCCATTGCCATGTGGGGGGAAGAGAACAGCTTCCTCTAGGGAAGTTAATTTAAATTCTCCCCAGAGAAGTGTCAGAGAGACACTTGATTGGTTCATATTTGACCAATCAGTTTTAGCACCTAGGTTGTAGCTCTAACTAGACACCTCCCACTCAAGGGGAGGGGTGGTCCCTGCTGATGCCTGACCTTCACAACTTGACCTGCCCCTCACTCCTCTTTCCCAGGTATTCAGTGCTTTCATCCTGAGGATATATCTGCTCTCACAGTTATATTACTCAAGACCCCCTCACCCCATGATACTTGGCTGGAGTCATAGTCCCTTTAGAAAACCACTCAGATGTCACAAGCCTTCACTGATTTCCTGATGAGCCAGCCACATCTGTGGACATCCGTGATGTCCTGCACAAGGCTCCAGCACACCTTGCACATGACACTAAATCTTCACTTGCTGTGTATGCATCCATCTGGCTGCCTCTGAACAGCAGCATGGTATAGCACTCTTCTTTGAGCTTCTAGAACATTCCAAAGAGGCATGTAGGGTGATTGACTACCTGAATGCACAAATGGCAGATGGGCCTCAGAGGTTTCTAGAAGCTGACTCTTTTGTACACAGAAAGGTGGTTTGGGAGTTGGTGCCGTCAGCTTTCTTATTGCTGCACAAGGAGCCTGACCAAAAGCAGCTCATGGGAAGAAAGGGTTTATTTTTGTTTACATAATTCAGGGGAAAGTCCATGATGGCAGGGAAAACGATGGCATGAGCAGAGGCTGGACATCACCTCCTGGCCAACATCAGGTGGACAACAGCAGCTCTGGTTGGATTGCTCTGTCTTACAGGTGGTCTTTCAGCACTTGATCTCTTGGTCGTGATCAGATTGACTTTGCGTTTTGGAGCTCATTTTAAAAAGGAAGTCCACCTGGTGTCTGCTCCCGGGTTCTGGATGAAGGCCAGGGGATAGCATCATGAGCTTTCTGGGGATAATAAGTCCTCTGTTATGACTGGGAGCATTTGCAGTGCTATAAATAACTCTGTCAATATTGTGATAATGGCACTTTAAAGAGGTTATTTTACAAGTGCTGCATGTAAGAGAGCCCACAGCTGCACTCATTAATTCTGAGGTATGCCTCCATGTACAGCTTGCAGGTGTAACAATGGGAGTGTTGACTCTGTGTAAGTCTCCATAATGCTTAGATTAAGGAAGAGGTTAGAGTAACATTGTTAACTTCTCCATTGTGTTTGACATAATGAAAACAAATTATAATCACTTAATTGGAAATGGGAAAAAAAAGAGCAAAACATAACTTTGTTACCGACTTCACATGCTTACAACAAGCTCTCCCCCCCAAGAGCATGCATCATAATCGACAGCAGTAGATCTTTTGATAATTAATTGCAGTAAATTATCACTTGGCACAAAGAAGGCAAAATTGCAATTAATTTGCAACCTTCCCAGCATAACACTGAATTAGAAATAGCACTGCTGTAGTTTTTCCAAGAGAGAAAACATCGGTAAAAACTGTCTGCTTTTCCTTTGACACACAGAGTTGGGTACAAGCATTTTTTTCTGGTATGATTTCAGCATCTCTGTGACTCTCTTGGGTCAGGGGTGTTTAATTTAGATTGTGACTGTTGGCTCTGGGCTATGCTAGTTACTAAGAGGGTTCCCTGCTGAGCTCAGTCATGATCTGCTACCATTCTCTCCTTCTGTGAGTCACTTAACCTCTGTGTCTGTCTTGTTCACTGGGGGATTCCGTACTGGGAGACTGAATTAATTCAGATAGTAGGAATTGTTTCAGGGAAGAACATCATTATATATTTTTTGACTTTTTTTTTTGAGGCAAGGTATCACTCAAGTCCAGGCTGGCCTGTAACTCTTTATGTAACTTAGGCTGGCCTTGAACTCACAGTGATCAGGCTATCTCAGCCTCATGAGTGCTGGGATTAAAGGCAACATGCCCAGTTTAATATTATTTTATTTTAATTTTATTAATATTTTATTGTTAATAAGGAATGCTGGCTAGTGGCAGTTTTCAGTAAAACCCTTTACAAGATCATTGTATCAAATATGTGGATATTCTAAAGCCTGTGTTGTAGTGATTTTTGATCTAAACAGGAATGCAGAAGGTTTCCATTACATTTTTATATTTAACAGATTTTCTCTCTCTCTCTCTCTCTCTCTCTCTCTCTGTGTATGTATTGGTCATATGTGTGTAAGGTCCATGTGTGTGGAGGACAGAGGTTCATGTCAGGTTCCTCTATTGTGACAGCTTGCCCTGGACATCCACCTCTGGATCATAGTTGGCCACTGTCAGTTTTGGGCATTTTACGTGGATTCTAGGGATCTGAACTCAGGCCTTCATGCTCACACTGCAAGTACTTTATCCACTGATCCATCTCTTCAGCTCCTTAGCTTTACTGAAATGTCAGTGACATATTAAAGCAGAGCATTTCAAGGTATACAACTTGATGTTTTCTTATACATATACAGTGTGAAGTGATCATCATAATCAAGTATTTAACACATCTTTTACTCTCTATAATTACCATTTGTATGTACTGACATTGAATTTATATGGGTCCTTTTAGCAGATTGTAACAAGAGACATTGTTAGCTATTGTTAGCTGTGCTATACATCACATCTCTAGAAATTACATGCCTTGCAGAACTGAAAGTTTGCATCTTGTGGTCAATATCCCCCCTCTAGCCTCTATAATATTTTTAGTTGAATGAAATAGGCGAGAGTTTTCCTTAACATGTTTCCCCTTTCCCTATTCCTGTGGGGATGCAGCTCATTCCTGAAATCTTAGCCATGTCACAATTTTGTAGTGACTCTAATAGATCAAGGTTCAATATACTTACTCAATAATTAATTAGAAACAGAACAGAGGAATAAAACCCATTTTCATTGGATTGTAAAGAACTCTATTTCATCAGAGACTCTAGGAGAGCAAATTAGTTTGTTATAAAAGATCACATCTGGCCAGGCATGGTGATACATGCCTTTATTCTAGTACTCAGGAGTCAGAGGGAGGAGGACAGATGTGAGTTCTAGACCACCCTGAGACTACATAGTGAATTCCAGAATTCCAGGTCACTCTGGGTTAAAGCAAGCCCTACCTCAAAAAAAAAAAAAAAAAAAGATTATATCTGTACTAGAATTAAAATCAAGCAGATTCATTAACCCAGATGATGGCCCAGAGACGGCAGCCATGACTTTTCCACACATAAAGGCTCACAGGTTTAGGGAGCCTTCCTTCTCTAGTTGTGTGTCTATGTGAAAGAGTGAGGAAAATGAATGCTGCTCTGGGCAGTGATTTCAGGGCTGGGGAGATGGCTCAGTGGTCAAGGCCCTTGCCCCAGCATGCTAGATACACACACACTCTCTCTATTTCTATGCTTACAAATAAATCAATAAAACATGTTTAAAAAACTGGATTTCAAAGTTCTCCATAGTGTTTGATCATAAGAAAAGAAAAGAAAAAAAAGATCATAGGCCCATTTCTGGTAAACCCATATAACAAGAAAAAAGCTTCTTTAAATTGATTTCTTTATTATCCAAAATTAGATACATTGTATGAGCAAATATTGTGTTGCTATCCCCATTTCCCTTCTCCCTGTCCCCAATCCACTGGGTATCCTCCTCGGTGGGTTTACTGGATCAATCCATGGGGTAGGGGGTTATGAATAGCACAAGAGGTAGCCAGGTTCCCCCTATTTGTGTGTTGTTACTGAGGGGGGCCATGTCTCTGGATATTCTCCCCCACCATGGCTCTTACAATCTTTCTGCCCCCTCTTCCTCTCAGTTCCCAAGTCATGGTGGGTGAGTTTTAAATCTGCTTTACTTTTGAGATCTTAAGGGCCTCTATACTTCTGCTTTGGGTTGTGTTGGAAATTGTTGGTGTCTGTCTCACTGATTTACCCTGGGTTGACTGAATAAATCTTTTGAACCCCCTGAAGTTCTTCCTAGCTGTATTGTTACAAATACTGAAACAAGATAACTTTATAGCCAGAACCTCTCCACTGTTGCCCTGCCAATGAACTCTGGCTTGCTCTACACACAACACTTTCTCCTGGGGCCAACAAATCATTTCGTCATCATTCAAGGCTCCTTCCTCACAAAGCAGTGCTCTAAGCAACCCTTGCCACCAGCATCCCCCAAATAACTCCTTCCGGTTGGCTTCAATTAATCATGATAGTTTTACGGTGCAAGCAAATATTCACAAGTGTCAGAGTTCAAACCACTTCAAATTGAACTCAAGCCTTAACCCTCATTGCCAAAAGTAGGATGTTGATTTTATTGAACTCCCTATATAAAGACTTACATCACAGGACAAGGCAATGTAGATTCCACCTATAAGTACAGCACCCAGGGCCCCTGAACTTGAGAAGACAGGCTTTTCACTGGGAACAGAAATCCAATTTACAATCTTAAACTGAAATATGATTGTCCTCGAGGAAATAGAGGTAGGGCGTTTCTGACAGGCTCTCTGAAAGAGTTAGTAGGCTTGTTCTGTGTATCCCCAAAAGATTCCTGAATAGTCGAGAGAGAGAGAGAGAGAGAGAGAGAGAGAGAGAGAGAGAGAGAGAGAGAGAGAGAGAGAGAGATTTCAGCACAAGGAAGAGTCGTTTTGACATTTAGTTGTCTGAGAAGCAAAAAGATGCTCATCACTGGGAGGGGATGGGCTGGGCGGGTAAAGATGACTTGGGTGTGGGATCTGAGTCCTGTAATTAGTTTCCAGTTCTTTAGGCAGAATCATTGATGTGTTGATGATCAGACTGAAGACCATTCATTTATTCTTGCAGTTACTCATGCATGGGACAGATGCCTCGGGAGCATCCCAAGTCCCCTCGCCCTTTGTTAGATCAGCTGCTTGGATGTGACTTAGATTCTCCCTTACCTGCAGCTGTGCTCAGTCAGGCTGGCCAGTGGGCCTCAATATTATGGTACTTTTATTTTTGCATTTTCATTGGTACCCACCCCCCAAGAATGGAAAATACATTCACAAAAAAAGAAGAATTTAAGAAGTCAACCTTCCTGGATATTCTAAAGGTTTACTTTTGTACACAGAGCATGGTTTGGCTCTGGCCAAGCCACTCACTAGCATCACCTCAAGACTCTCAACCTGCCATTCTTTCCCTCTAACCTCCCTGGCACTCCCTCTTGCTTCGACTCTGCTAAAATGCCCACTCTCTCTCCCTCTTGCTGTTCAGATGGCCTGCCTAGTCCTTAGCTCTAAACACAACTCCCGCAAGCAAGTCTTCCTTGCTCCACTAACCCAGCCTTTTTCACCATCAAGTATGCTTCTAGCATCTTGCATCTTTCTTTATAACATGCGACAAGAATTTAAATAGCCTTCTAAAATATTTGAATTGACGAAACAGTTGAAATGTAATGCCATCATCTGTTGAATTTCTAAAACATCCACAGAATCATAGTGTGAGCATCAGTGGAATACGAGATTGGGCTAGGGAATATGGCTCAGTGGTAGGCTGCTTGCTTACCTAACATACACTAAGCCTTACGTTCAAGCACGAACACTGAAAACAAGTTTGGACTAATTCATGGTCCTTCTGAAAAGATAGCAAATCAAAAAAAAAGTTATATGATAGCAATGTTATTTTTATTTAAAAAATTAAAAGATATTATATATATTTGCAAGTAGAGAGATACTGATATATATGGAAAAGAGAGAGAGAGAGAGAGAGAGAGAGAGAGAGAGAGAGAGAGAGTATGGGCACACCAGGGCCTCTAACCATTGCAAACAAACTTGAGGTACATGTACCACTTTGTGCTTCTGGCTTTTGTGGGTACTGGGGAATCAATCCCAAGTCATCAGGATTTGCAGGCAAATGTCTTAACTGCTGAACCATCTCTCCAGCCCAGCAATACTATTTTAATATAACCTTATGATTTCCATATCTCTTGCACATATATTTCTCTTTTGTCTCTCAAAACAGACTTGTGCAACAGGCATTAGTTGCCCTTCCAAATCCTGTCTCAAGTTCGACACTAACTCTGCAGGAGAATGATGTCCTCTGTTGATGTTTTGCCCTGAGGTCAAGGCACACACCAACCAAGTCTGTACAGGGCACTACGTCTTCACCTTATCTCTGTCTCTCCTTTCATCCTAAACATCCCCCATTATCAAATGCCTCCTAGGAGGCAAGTAGGCTGAGTCCAGGCTGAGGAATCAGAGTAGCTCATTCTCTTTGGAAGTGCAAGGAGAGTGTGTTTGTTTGTTTGTTTTTTAACTAGTGCCGGAAGCTGAGTGGATTCTGTTCCATTGCACAGTTCCAGAGGTTCCACACCTGTGATGCTCTGTGTGATTGAAAGGTGCCTGTGTGGCTTTCTGCCTGCAGGTGACTTAGGACTGCCTGGCCATCCTGACTTTGCTCCACCCAATTCTGCTTTGATTGCTTTTATTTGTTAGATTTGTGTGTGTGTGTGTGTGTGTGTGTGTGTGTGTGTGTGTGTGTGTGTGTGTGTGCTGGCCTCACACATGTTAGGCAGTTCTCTGCCACTGAGTCACACCTAGTCCTTGATACCATTTGTATATTGAATAGGATTCAATTTGGGGAATGGATTCTGCTACTAAAGAAACTAGAACAGATCCTTCTGAAACTTCACTACTTGTGAATATAGTAGCTCAGGCTTAGACAGCCGAGTGATCGCAGAGTATGGAAACAGAGAAGACGGGAGTGGTGACATGCACCTGGATCTCTGCCATCGAGGTAACACTCAAGCTGCCTGCTCTGGACAGTTGAGGCAAATCATGGGGGGGGATGAGTCTGGAAGCACAACAGGGCTGGATATTGAAAGAAATATTGTGGAATGAACTGAAGAGCTGAAGAGCTTTGGGAGGCTCCACCCACCCACCCTTGTGGCCCTTCCCTGCCTCCGAGAGAGCCATACCCAAACCTCTGCAATTCTCCATAAACATGACCCTCTGCTCTCTGTACCACAGCCCCTCTTGCCCCCCACCTCTGCCAGGGAAGTCTTTTCTCTCTTTGCTTTTTTAAAAAAATATTTTATTGCCTTCCTATACGCAGAAGGCAAGCAGACAGAAAAAGACATCAGAGAGTCTGTCCCATTTTCTATAGTCCCTAAAAAAATCAAATACCTTGGAATATCACTAACCAAGGTTGTAAAGGACTTATATAAGGAAAATATTGAAACACTTAAGAAAGAAATAAAGGAGGATGTGAGAAGATGGAAAGATATTGCATGCTCAT
>PVHP010002565.1:0-51918 GCA_004024765.1 Zapus hudsonius
TCTCTGTCTCTCCTCTCGTTTCTCTCTGTCTCTCTTTCCACCTCTATCTTGCTCGTCTCTGCTCCAGCACTCTGCTCCCCATCTCCGATTCAGCAGAAGCATAACCACCAAGAAGCCCTCAAGGGTCTAGACTTGCAGTTGCCTTCAGGTTGTAATTTATCGTCCCCTGATCTGCTCTTTTATTTACTGAGCTCACATTTTACTGGCATGTGATTGAGTACCTGTTCTGGTTACAACCAGGAACTGAAAAAGAGGTCAAAACCTCCTAATCTTATGTGAGATCAGCTTCTGCTGCATCCAGATCTGCTGCTGTGTTGGCTGAGGCCACTGTTGGGCAAATACAAGCTCTGTGAAGTGCAGCCCTTCTTGCTCCTTTAGTCCCATTCCAAACCTGCCATCAGGCTCTTGGAGCTGAGAGTCAGCAGCTTGAAAGTGGGAACAGAATGTAGTGATTGGTTTCTAGGTCTTTCTCCAAGAAGACAGTCCTCTAGGTTCCAGTGGTGGGCGATTGGGGGCTGAGCTGTCCTTGCTGTGTCTGTGGTGATGCCCACCTTTTCCTCTCCCCACACACTGGCATTCATGGACAGGCTTTCCAAGCTAATTATTTCCCACCTCTGAAGTCTGTGTGAAGGAAGACCCACGGGCAATGGTCTCACTGTGATTCCAGCCTGCATTTTGACATCTGTGCGGCACTCCGGCCTGGAGGCCTTGTAGTGTTGCCCCCACTCTGAACCTCGGCCTCTCTAGTGTGCAGGGCATAAAGCAGCATTGAAACCTGTCCCGCGCTAAGGAATGGACGTTACCGGCATGGAAGCAACCAGGGTGGAGCTGATGGGAGCAGACGGTGGAGATGCGCTGGAGGCTGACCACCGAGGTGCTTTGCAGAGATACGGGCCACATGGACTTCTGGCCAACTTTCATCCCCAGACAGTCCCGTGCCCACCGTGCAAATGCACATACCTGGCGAGCGCTGCTCCCCGCATGTACCTGCCTGAGCACCTCCACCTGAGCGGGCAGGCCCAGAAGCAGGTGTTTGGCACTGTCACCGTGGAACTTGCCCTGCAGAGGTGACTCAGCCTACAGGCATGTGCAGCCCAGGGCGAGGGGGAGGCAGAGATGGGGGCTGCCTAGGCAGGTTCCGCTGGTCCATGATTCCCGGAGAACGCTCTCCTGGCTTCTCTGAAGGCACTTTGGCATCGGAGTCCTCTTAGCTGAATGTTTTCAAAACCCAACCCAAAGTTCTCGTCACGGCTGAGGCCATACCTAGTGCCACATGCCAGGCTGTCCTCGCTTCTACTCATTGCGTCCTCCTTGCCTCCCGTCACCTGTTATGGCAAGACTTGCGTGTCCAGCCTGGAAGCCTGCAGAGTCAAAGAGGCAGCTCTCAAAACCACAAACATTGACTTGTCAACGCTGCCTGCCGAGCACACAAGACCAGAGATGTGGGCGTCAGACGCAGCTCTTTCAACCCAGAGGACCACAGGCCCTTTGTTAGAGGCGCTAGGCAGAGCCCACCACGCTCCTTCCGCAGAGAGAAACTGGAGCCTAACTAAGAGTCTGGTGAAGGACCAGGGCACCTCTGAATGGCCAGCACAGAAGAGGGACACTCAGATTCAGAGCCGAGGACACTGGGACAGCCCTTTGTTTGCTGCCATCACCATCAGTGACTGAAAGTGAACTGGGACACACCGCCATCTGCACATGCCTCAACAGGTGTATGCCCGGTTAGAGACAGGACTGTTTTGTGGACTTGTAGGGATGTGGGATGCGTCAGGTCCTCTTCACATATTGGAACGGGGAAAGTGTAGGTCAGAGAGGCCACCTCCACCGAAGCCCTCCTCCACTAGACTTTCACCCTTCTGCCCTCAAGGGCTGCTACTCCGGAGCCCTGTCTGGACACTCTCCTGCCCTGCCAGAGGCCCGTGGCTTTGTGCTGAGGGACGAGTGGGTTGCGTGGCGGTGAGGTTTTCAAGTACACAATGATATTATTCACAGTTTGCTGTTACTAAAACAGATCTTTTTCCATGTTATTAATTTCCACATCCCAGTGGCGCATGTCATTCTTGTCTCCATTATACACTTGGGAACATGAGCCTCTGAGATTTTCCCAAAACCATGTGGTGGACTTGCCATCATGCTGAAGACCCTGCACACACACACACACACACACACACACACACACACACACACACACACACACACACAAGTGTTCTTGCCACTGGAGAGGATGTCAGAGTGCAGGCTTTACTTCCAAAAATTTCTAAATTGTGGTAAAATAGAGATAACATAAAATTTACAATATTTTCAAGTTTTGAGTGCAGCTCAGCATGTTCGCATGGCACAAGTCTCACCACCCCTCTGCAGGATTTGTTCATTCTGACCCAGAGAAGCTGACGATAGGACACGGCTCAAAGGGTCCCCTAGGTCACAGGTGTAGGGTCCTCGGCACAGCTTATGTCCTCCAGGGTGAGGGCACATCAGCTTCCTCATGAGACCAAGGTGACCCGAGCAGAGGCCACCTTCAATCTGCATGGAGGGTAGAAAGTACAGCTGGGTTTGGGAGAAGTTTTGAGTGTCACAGACACCCGGCTACGCAGGGGTGCTTACATGTCGTGGGTGTGAGCCTGTGTCAGCCAGATTCTTCTGACGTCATCAGGGATGGCGCTAAGGAAACCTTCCTTGGAGAAGCCTGTCATCTGTCAAGGAAGATCCAAAAACTTGCATACACCCATGAGTTGGGTTGGAACCATGAACCCAGCCTCTCCCCGGGCTGATCAATGAAGTGTCTACCTTCCCGAGGGCCAGATCCATAGAACATGCTTCCTGCATAGCCATCCTCAGAGTTGGCTCTGGGTTGCAGCAGACTCTTCCCTGGGTTATTCTGCATACCCAGCACAGACTTCCTTAAAATCACTTCTCCACTTGGCATCGTCACACAGAATGATGGAGAGGCCAGTGGTCTGTGCCAGCCAGAGATTATAGGCCTTAGGCTAGGTCAGGCTGACGAACACACACAACGTGACCTTCAGCCTGAGGGACTCAGAGGAGGTGACACCATTACCAAGCCACTCTGGAGCCTAGGGAAGGTGGGCACAAAGGCAAGAGGAAACCCTATGTTCTGGAACCCAACTAGCAGCTAGTCTTCCATGGGCAGGTGAGAAACTAGGAGGAGTAGGCCTTGGGAGGGAGGCCCTCCTGACCCACACCGAGAGGACAGACCAAATGCAGCAATGGAGGAGGGGTCCCAGTATAGCAGGCCCCAGACCAGTGTGTGGTTAAAGCACTGCAGGTCAGGCCTACAGTTTATACAAGAAGCTACCAGAGGCATGCAGATGTGAGTGTGGAGCTCCATGGCTAGTGCTCCCCAGCTGTGCAGTCAGCTTTGGGCTGTGCAAGTTGTTGGGAGAGCAACAAGCTCACCCAAGGTCCAAAAGATTTTCTCCTAGCTGCCCAGAGCCTGGACCCCACATCAGAACTCACTGTGAACACCATCTGGATCCCACACCAGCTTGGGTTACAGGAAGAGAACTGCGCTGCCGAGGAAAGACTTCGAACCAACTCTGGATCCCACATCAGATCAGAGGGCTGACCTGGATCCCAGTAGTCATTTGCCTGTTCTCTGCAGTTCACCCTTCCTGGGGTGCCAGCAACAGCATTTGGGTACACCGCCCTGTGCTCTCGGGCCATCTACTCAAAACACACAATCCTTTAGCAGAACTGTGTCCCTGGGGGCCACAGAATGGACCCATCTCTGACTCTTCACTGCTGCTGCGCCGGCTGACCACAGCGTGAGGGCTGTGGCCATGAGGCTCTCGTTCACAGATCTTTCCTAAAGGGAACTCTAATGTGGGGTCAGATGACCTGACTCCAGCCCTCCTCAGGGTGAAGTTAGGCACACCTCGTTGACCAGGGACTCCCATGGAGAGCAGCAGAACCTTTTTACAAAGGTTAAAAACAATGAAAGGCTTCACACATCGATTTTCAGTATTTCCAAATCTATCTCTTCTTCATGCTTCTATAAATGTTAACTGCCTGGCCATACCACACTGATAACAAACTAGCATGTGTATATGTTTATGAACTTGTTACATCTATCATTGTGTATAATAACACTAATATGGCAAGTACAAGTATTTTAAAGAAATAACACTTTAAAAATCCAGTTTAGGTTCTTCATTTTTGCAGATTTGATCAGAAACACATATGCACGTACACTCATATAGTGACAGACAACACATACACACTCACATAAACAAAGTACTCATCTTGACACTAACCATCACACACCCAAGTGTTGTTTTATACTCTTTCACCTACACACATGCGTCTACACTTCCACACACACTCATGTGCACCTACTCAGGCATTCCTCCTCATGCTCACACACACTTGCATTTGCTTAAGCATACACCCACATACTCACTTGTGGTTGTCTTTAAATGCACGCACACACACACACACACACACACCCCTTCACACAGTCACAAAGCTGGAGCTAACCAGAAGACTCTCGGCCTCTGGAACGCTTTGCACAATGCAGGCTAACACGTGCTGCATGGAGAAGGAGAGGAGGGAGAAGGCCAGAGGAGGATCACCTTAGAGCTTGAGCTCTGGCTTCGTCACGGTGGTGCAGCTTCAGGCTGGCTGACCTCTCTCGCCTCATCCTAAGGGAAAGCACAGGATCACACCATCATGGCTGCCAGAGCCTGTAGCTCCAAGAGTGGAGCCAAGGTCACGCTCAAGTTCCTATTGGGCATTTGTGGAGGGTCCCGCTGTGATTTACAAAAGGGAAATTTGGGTGGATGAATCTGAATCAACTGACCTCAACCAGTGCACTTAACCTTGCTGAGCTGTGATTTCCTCATCTGTGAACTAGAACAGCAAGAGTCCCAAGGGCCCATGGGGGAGCACATGAGTTCATAAGGTACGTCGCCAGCACAATTCCGCGCTGCACTCAGATGAGTGATAACCTGGAGTTCTTGGACGGTGCCCCGTGACTGAAACAGGCTTCACAGAGCACACCGCGCTGGGTTAGACAAAGCATGTCCTAGCAGCAGATGCCCTTCATGGCTCACTCAAGCCATCTTGGTCCTTGTTCTCAGCAGACTCCACAAAGCTCTGCCAAGTGGGCTGAAGCCAATATGAAGAAGAGTTTGGCTGCCAGTGAAGGCTCTTTGGCTGGAGGTCTCATGTGGGGAGTGGCCTGGGTGCCAGGGTCCTCAGGCATGGTTTGGCAGTGTGAGAACTCTGTATCATTAACAAGTTCAATAAAAAGTAAAGGTATGGAAAAAAGGAAGTCCCAGGCACAAGATTAAATTGATGGTGGCGATGCCCGAACGGAGCTGAGGAGAACCATGGGGAGGGAGGTTTCACCCTGAAGTCTCCCAGAAAGCCACGCTTGCCCTTACTGCATCTGTGCCTCTTGTGAACTAGACCTTGGCTGCTAACCACACTACACACTAACACACTAACACCCTGGAGAGAGGAGTCACGGTGCTTACGTCACAGTCCTTCTGGCAGAGGCTGCGCAAAGGGTCGGGGGCATGGCATCCGTCTAGGGCTTGCCTTGAGGAGGACCAGATTAGCCTGCCTCCTTGGCAACAGGTCCTCATCTGCGTTGGATCAGGACGACAGCAGCCCAGACCCCTTTGGGCACAGACTTGAGGGCTCTTTTGGGCCAAAGAGTGCTTATTCATGGCTCCAAAGCAAAGTACCGACTCTGGTTTCTCTTGGCTTGTCTTTCATATACTCTTCCCATCCTGGCAAATGACATTGTTACCATGCCAACCAAAGACTGGGAAGGTAAGCCATTCCTCTCTCTTTTGCTGCCTCCATGTCTGGCTGCCTCATGGAACCAGCCTTGTCACTGAGGCCAGGAGGCCCTGTTCTCACGGAGGTTGTGATCTAGTAGGTAGCCGAATAAGGAGCACCCACCCAAATATATAACTGCGCATTGCTATGTGAGGCATGAGGGTGAATTAGAGGTTACAACAGGGAGATATAATTTAGGTCTTGGAAACAGGCAAGGCCTGTCACTGAAGAGATGCTTATAGGGACCGAGTTGTTGAACAGCCAGGTGGGGAATGGAGGGTCGAGTATCCCAGGAGGACCATCTAGAAGCACCTAGAGGCAGGACATGGACTTGAGAATTATGACACAGGTGAATGGGGTGGTGGTCTATAAGCCCAGCCCAGTGGGCTGTGGCAGGTGGCTGTCTCCACCTTTCTTCAGCTCAGACTGGCATCCACACTGATGCAGGAGGCATGGCACCATCAGAACATGTGTGATGGTGTATCAGTTACTTTCTCATTGCAGCTTAAGGAAGAAGTTTATATTCAAGGGGAAGGCCAACATGGTGGGGAAAGTGTGGCAGGAGCAGGGACGTGACATCTTATCATCACATCAGCAGGGAGGAAGTAGAGAGATGAATCCTGGTGCTCAGCTAACTTCTCCTTTTCATGGAGTCCAGTAGCCCTGGCCCTTGGAGTGCAACCACCCACAGTTAAGGTGGGTCTTTCCATCTCAAACTAATCTAGAAAATCCCTAGCAGATGCTAAGAGATTTGTACCCATGGTGACGCTAAATCCTTTCAAGTTAGCAATCAGAGGTTAACCATCCCAGACATCTCCTTGAGAACTTGGGAGAGGTCTGTAGTCTCAGCCCAGGGCCACAGCTCTGACCCCTGGGCTCAAGTCCTAGTGCTACTGGTGTTTCTCATCACCTTCCACATCACCAGAGCCCCAGGACCATTGCCCTACCTCACCTGCAGCCTGACAACCCATATGGCCTGGTCACTGTCATACCTGCCAGGGCACGAGGATCTGGTTGGTGTCCCAGCCCGTCTTATCACAAACAGGATCCTTCACAGCTACAGTCAGATGCTTCTACACAAACTTAGTGGTATTCTTTCCTGATCTTTATCTCCTTCAGTGGCTCCTCACTGTCTTCAGGGTTACAGAGAGGCTGAGATGCCCACAGACGGCAGTTAGTGTAATGCTGGAAGGCACTGCATAAGCTGCCAGGGGAAGCTGGTCAACAACAGCTGGGGTAAACAGCCTGCTGCCGTGAGTAGGCTGACCACACTCTCTCCTACTGGGAGAGAACAGCAAACCAAGAAAGGAGCACTTGTGCAATGGAGGAGCCTGGGCCTGGGGGAGCCAATCAACAGCTTTTAATTTCGGCCTAATATTCCACTTAGTGAGGGGGAGCCCTTAACTGGAACTGGGGACTTAGGGTGATATGCACTGGAACCCGGGCACTTGGGCTCCCAGGAAGAGATGCACCACGGGAGCGATTGACGGAGAAGCTACTATAAATAGAATCTAGGTAATCCAGAATGGTGTATCTTTGATAACCTATACTGATCTCACTCTCTGATGGAGACTGTGTTTATATCTTTCAGAATGCAGTAAGAGAGCTGTGGCCCATTCAACCCTACCAACCATCTGCAGGCCCATAGCTGAGATCCTGGCAAGAGATGAGCCACCACAGTCATACCGTGGAGGATCCATATGGAACCCCGCAGAGAATGACGGGATGAACAAGGGACCCACAGCCACAGCCATTCAATCAACACAGGATAAGCCAGTGAGACAGAAACCAACAATATTCAACACAACATTAAAGCAGCCTTAATACTCACCCACCACGACTCAGGGAACTGAGCGGAAGGGGGGGTGGAAAGATTGTGA
The DNA here is from genome assembly GCA_004024765.1 of Zapus hudsonius. Taxonomy (NCBI): domain Eukaryota; kingdom Metazoa; phylum Chordata; class Mammalia; order Rodentia; family Dipodidae; genus Zapus; species Zapus hudsonius. The sequence continues at coordinate 7,692 of PVHP010002565.1, forward strand.
GAGCCGTGGTGGGGGAGATTATCCAGAGGCATGGCCAGGAGAACCTGGCTGAATACTAGGCTATCCATGGTCCCCTGCCCCAAGGACTGATCCAGACGGCCCACGGAGGAGGATATCCAGCTGATTGGGGATGGGGAAGAGGGGCATTGGGGAACTGGGGATAACAACTCATTGTTTGCCCATTAAATAATGTAACTCATTCTGGACAATAAAAAAAAATAAGAAAAGAGAGTCAGGTCCTCATGGCCTGTCAGTCCATCCAATTCAACTCTCTCCATTAGCTTTTTCCATGCCATCTGTCAACCATGTAACCCCCTCAGTAGCCTGACATAAGATGCCTTCTCATCACTTTCTTGGCACATGGAACGCTTTTCTCTTCCTCTTGCCCCTGCTTTCCCATTTTTGGCCTGAAAGGCAATAGAGTCAAGGCACTGAAAGGTCTCTGCCTGATCCCCCAGTGACCTGTGGTGTCCCAGATAACCAACTCCTCTTCTGTTTAAGCCATCAATGCTTAATACCACACCTGAGCTAATAGAGACCTAAAAATATAAAAGGAGCATTTAGGATGAAAAGATGTCTTTCAGCTCCTCTTTGATTCCAGATTCCTTAAGGAAACTAAGATGGATGTCTTGAGCCATGACATCTTGGACTGAGAAATGCCATTTACACTGTTTAGAGCAGCAGAGACTAAGCAGAGACCATGTGGGAAAATAGGACCCTGAGTCTCCAAGAGAATTTCCTAAAAACCCAAAGTTAGCAAGTGGGAGCTAGTTGTTATGTCATTTTGGCAAAGCTGCTGTCTCAAGCCGTAAGCTTTGCACAGAACAGTGGCAGGCAACCTCAACTGTGCTTGCTAAAAACCAAGGCCAGGCCTCCATTGATGCTGTTGAAGGAAAAGGCCTTTGACTTTTGGGTCCATGATCTAATCATCATGTTTGTCCGGACAAGGCTTTGTTTGATGGCTACAGTGACTCCATGCTGCCCATTGTCCTACGTGCTTTCCTACACTCTCTTATTTATTTCTCACAGAAAGCCTGCTGCATGAAGACCGTCCTCATCTCTGATGACAGACAAGAAAACAGAACCCTATAGAGAAGCGAATTAACTTGTCCAAGCTCACATAGTTGGTAAGTACAGGGCCAAAATTCAGCTCCAGTGGTCTAATCCTCAGCTAGCCATTTTTCTATTTATACTTATTTACTGACAGGTTTCAACCATGATGCGCCATAAACATATTAATGAAGCGTCTTCTACATATCTGTAGAAGTTGCAGGGACTCACCATTGTCAACCTTCCCTTAAAGCCCCCAAATGCAGGTTTTGTGGGCGATTCAGACATTGATTCTCTGCATTCCAGATCTCCCCTAATAGTCTTCCAACAACTTAGGGGAGTAGGAGATAGTAGGTAGTGACTCATGGGTGGAAAAGCTACATCCTGACCCATGTCTGTCACCTCAGCCCAACCTGACCACACTGCACATGCTCTTAGAAGTTGGCAATATCTACCCTTATACAACTCTGACAAAGGTCTGCAATTCTTCTAACAAGAGAGAGAAGAGTCTCTCCTTTCCCACTGAATCTGAGCTATGAGAGTCCATGCATCACCCAGCCTCTGAGGTCCAAGGATACATTCTTGCCGTATGTGTATAGGAGATATCATTCTTCTTAATAGACTCTGAGGTAGGAGAATCTATCCTTCCCATAAGAAATGTGGTAGGAAAGTTCCTTCTTCTCCACTGACCCAGAGTAGGAAATTCTATTCTTCTATTCTTCCAAATAAGATCTCAGGTGCATTATCCACAGAATCCAGGGTAAGTGAGTCCCTAATTACCACCACAGGTACTGAGGTAAGAGAGCCCATTCTTCCCCACAGCGTCAGAGGTAAGATGATCTATTCTTCTCTTTAATATCTGAGGTGTGGTAGGCGATCCTTCCTCATTTGATCTGACATAGAAGAGTCCATTGCTAGCTCCAGAATCTGAGATGGGAGAGTCTATTCTTCCACTCAGGTCCTGAGGTAGGATTTTTCATTTTCCTACACAGAATCTGGTGCAAGTGAGGTGAATCTGCACGTGCACTGAGATTGGGAAATCCATCCTTGCCCAAAGGTATTCATGTAGGTGAGTCCTTTCTTCTCCACAGGTATTCAGGTCGAAAAGTCCATGCTTTGCCAGAGGTTCTCAGGTAGGTTTCATTCTTTCCTACAAGATCTATTGTCAGACACGATTTCCCATACGTTGTGAGGTAGAACTGTTCTTCTAAACAAGATCTGTTTGAACATTTCTTCCTATAGGATCTGAGGTGAGAGTCCATTTTTCTCCACAGGTACTGGGATATGAAAGTGTCTCTTTCTGCCCCCAGATAGCTCACTGACAGAGTTAAAAGTCATTGTCTCTTCTGTCAGCTAAGGCACAGAAAGGCTATGCTTCATGACTTGTCACTATTTCCATCAGTTGCACTCACTCTGGAAAGAGATGGAAATAGGTGACGTCACCACCACTATGTCACAATACTGTTGCTGGCTTGGCTTTCTTTGCAATGGAGCCAGCTTGGCTCACTTCCCAGTGGACATCTGGTGCCTGGGGGCAGAATCAAGGCATCAGGATTTTCATTGATGGAGTTGATCCATTGCTTTCCTTTAACACTCTCTACCCAGTGTGCTGAGATGAAGAATGCTCTTGAAGGAGATGGCATCTGGGAGAGGCTTGGTGTAGACTCACTAAGAAGGGAGACGTACAAGGATTATTACAGTGGCTGCCTCCAATCAGGGCAAGACTCCACCACTATCATCATCATTACCTGGTGCTTCTCCCTAGGGGCTTCTTACTCTCTATGGCATGGCCACATGACTGACAGGAGAGCATGACTCACGGAGAAAGTGCTGAGGAGAGCACATTGTCAGTCAGCCACAGGCCGCCGGGATGAATCTTCAAACCAGGCACAATTTGGGGGAGGAATGTATTTATTGAAACTACAGATTGAGGGGAAGTTCCGTAATAGCGAAAGAGGCTGGCCGTCTTTCACAGGTCCAAGCAGAGAGAAAAATCCATCACCTATACCACATACACAATAGCAAACAGGCAGGAGGGCCAAGGAGAGAATTTCTTCCCCTTTATAAAGCCTTAGGGTGGAGTCTTACAACCCTTCCCCAGACTTAATGGCTTCCTGAGTCTCTGGAATATGCTTCCTGCATGGCCCACACAGGAAAGGATGTTGACTTCCAGCTTTTTTGAGCTTCTTTACATCCTGCCCCTTGCTGAGAGGCTGCCTTCCTGTGAACATCCTCAGAGACCCACCCAAGAGAATTAAAAAGATCAAGTTGACAACAAAACCTAATCGTCACACACATGGACTCCCACATTGACTATGTCCCTTCTGTTATGGCAGAAAGAAAACACCTATAATGTTTTCAATGAGAAGTCTCTCAGCCTGGCTTGTGGAGTGGTGGAACACAAACATAAGCTATTGACCCATAATTTAAGCATAGCAGAAGCAAGAAATAAACCTGTGGCTCTTCTCCTGAGAGTTCTTAGAGCTATGTCTTTGTCAGTATAACCTAGCCCATCCTATAAAAATACAGTTGTAGGTAGCTCCCTCGATGAGAGTCATGAATTCCCATATTCATGCATTCATCCATGTGACTGTGCATGAATGCATGGACAGGCACATAAGCTACACAATCCCTGAAGCACAAGGAAACCTAAGTCTGGGATTCCCTGATCCTCCTCATGGAGTGTAAAAGATTAAAAAGAAAGAAAAACTTTCTGAAATGCAGGCTTTGGTTCTCAGGGCAGCAAACAAGCGAATATCCAAATAATAAGGCCCCTCAGTATGAATTTGTAAAGGAATAATGCTATTTCTCTTGACTCATGTAAGTAGAAATGTCTCAGTCACTTGTCTGGGATTATTTCTCTTAGCTCTCTGCTGACTCACAAATCCCTTGGCTTTTCCAAAAGTCACTCTTGTAAATGGCCAATGAAATAGAACCTACTTTACTTTCAATCATAATCAGTACTGCACTATGAGATTTCTAGCTTTTGATGTTGAAACACACAATCACTGATTTTTAGATCTATAAAAGAACCTATGTCCTGGAACTAACAGGCACCTTTCCAGATTTGGAAAGTCGTGAAAGAACCCTGTTAGATAAATCCTTGGCTTAATTGACTTGAGGGTCGCTAGCAAAGTGGAATTCTAGGTGTGTACCTGTGATGACAGGCAGAGCCCATTAGCCCTGGGTTTGCAGTCCTGCCCATGATGCTTGCTGTGGATATGGGTGTTCAGTGACCATCTTCCCAGACAGACCTTTACCTCTGTTTGCCCTCCGTCTTGGTGAATCACTTCCATCTATCTGTGAGAGAAGACACTGAGAACCACGTTTCTTCTACATTTTATCTGCTGCGTTCCTTTCCATTCACAGTAAAACTATCAAACTATGTCAGATGCTTCCTTGGCACCATCTTTGCTTTGTGTCTTCATTGCATTGACTACTCACAGCCTCCTGACTGTCCATCTTCTCTGTCCTCCGTCCACATTCTTCTCTGTGAATCTGTTGCTATTGGCAATCTCCTACTGTCTCAGCTCTCCCTCGGGATAAAATATAAATTTGTTAATATGCGGATGAGACAAGAACTCGATGGCCCTCAAACCTGTACCCACTGTGGTTGCCCCAGAGGCTGGCATCTACTCTGGCATTATGATCCACCCTCCTGGTGTCAAGATGTCTCGTGTGCTTGGACTCCACCTTGGGCTTACAAGAGCTTCCAGGCTAGGTCTTCTGTGAAAAGAACAAGGCAGAGTCTGTGCATTCTGTCCAGGTGCCCCCCGCTCCTTTGGGGAGGTGACTTGGCCTCTCTGTCTTCCTAGCTGGCAGAGCTGCCGTGTTACTTGTCTCCTGGCCAGCAGGACCAGGCCATCCTCCGGAGAGCCCCGCATGGAAGGGAGCAGCTTCCTCTCTTCCCTGCCTCCTGTAGCCAGAGCACCGCACCCTGCTCCCCTTGACCTTTACCCCTGGAAGCAAGCTTCCTAGCTGCTCTTTGTCCTTCAGAGTCCTAGCCAACCACAATAGGCGGGGAGGAATATGCTGGCCTAGCATTTGGCTAGGCCAGCTGTCCTCTCAGGCACAGCAGTGGGAGTTCACAGCGTAGACCTGTTCCTTTTCCTGTCTTTCTGATACTCCTGCGGGCAAGGATAAGCAACTGGACCAGTACTCACATGAAATTCTAGAAACATCTGTCCTGCCATGCACCCCCTCTGCGATTGCTCTGTGATTAAATAGTCATGCAAATTGTCAGCAGACGTCATCTGCTTCTCCTTGCGTCAAATGAGAGTCTGTTTCCCACAGATGCATCCTCAGGTCCTGGTGAGTAAGATAGGCCATGGAAGGGTTGGCCTCGGCTCCCTGATTTTCTCCTTCCTTACATTTCTTTCTTCTTGCTGGAACAGGAAGGGTGACCAGCCAAGAGCCCTGAGCTAATAGCAAGGTTCTGTTATTGGAAGCCCTTGATCTAAAGCTCACAACAAGAGCACCCGAGGCCGCTGGGAGTCAGAGGAGACCTAGAGGAGCTGACCTCACACATTTGAGCAGATGTCCTCTCCTCACAACTTGGGTCCTTAGCATTGTCTACCAGGCATGACTCTCAGGGTCCGACCCCACCTGACACCCAGTCCCTCACTTCAGGCTGACCAGGGATGAAAGCCAAAGTTCTGCCCTCACCTTCACCCTTAAATCACGAAGCCAGAGTCTCCAAAAGAGGTCAGGTCTGCACCGGAGGCCTGCCCAGCTCTATAGCAACAGAGAGGAGCAATCCACTGAGAACTACTTGGCCTGCTCGTGGAACCTTTGGAGCACTGGGTGTGACGGGGCTGGGCCCTAGTAGGGAAGATAGGAGAGCAGTCAGATGTCTGAGAAGTGACAGCTATGGGTCAGACGTGCTCCCCACCCCCAAACAACATTAAGCTCTGTAAAGTGGTTCTTGTCAACACACAGTTGGTGAAGGCCATGTTAATATTAGAAAATACAGTCATGGGAATAAATAAAACCCCTCCAGTTTGTTTCTAGGATATGGTTAGGTTTCTATGCCAATATGGTCTCACGCTTTATAGTGTGTGATCAAACTTCATTTGGCAAAAGATTGTGAACAACCTTCTAGAAACGTTTTTTCCAAATAATTTTAGAATTAGAAACTGGTGGTTTGAATGTCAATGTCTGTCCCTCAAAGCCTGAGGTAGTTTTGATTAAGATTAAGCTTTTTACTTATGTCTCCAGCAGGTAGAACCATTATGGAAGAGGTGTGTCATTGGGGGAAGATCGTGAGCTCAGGACTAGTAGGTTGTTGAGAGCCAATATGAGCCCTGGATGTTTGTGCTTGCTTGTGTCGGGTTTGCTTTCTCTTCTATGGATGGATGGTGAGAGACGATGCAGTAAGCCAACTTGTTCCACCATAATGAAACTTCCCCTGTAATCTATAAGCCTGAAATAAGCCCTTTCTTCCCATAAGCTGCTTCTGGTTGGTGTTTGTCCTGCATTGAAAAGGCAACTGTAACAGAAAATTGGTACTGAGAAGTGGGGTGTTACTGTGATGAATCCGATCATGTGGGTTTTGATCTTTTGGAATGTATCTGCAGGAGGAATGTGGAAGAGTTTGCTGCTACTTTGGACTGGAGGAGACTTTCAGTGCTGTAAACAGAGCTTTATAGGCGATCCTGGTTTGAGTTTGAAAATGCTAGAAGCAGAGAGAATTATGGACCATGAAGGCTTGGCTTCAAAGGGGAAGGAGAGAAATTTGTTGGAACTTGGGTGCTGGCAAAAAGGTTGACTGTGTTCTTCTGTCCATGCCCTGAAAATTTGAGCAAATGAACTTAAAAGTAGTGCTTTGGTGTGCTTGGTAGAAGGTACAGAACAGCATTTCCTAAGTTATTCGTGGACACCAAACACTGTTGGAGGAGCCAAGAACACATGCGTATTGTAGTGACAATGCTCTTATTCTTCCAAACTTTGCATTCTAGGGGTAACAATCAGCTATTTTTTTGGAGATATATGGATAACAAGAAAAAGAAATATTGACATCAAAATATATTTTGCCTACAGATAACTTTTCTGAGATGAGGTCTCTTTACGAAGCCTAGGCTGACCTTGAAACCATGATCCTCTCTCCTCAGCCCTCTGTAAGTATTGTGGCTTATAGATATTTTTTAACTTCTGAAACATCCATGAAAATTTTCATGCCTTTTTTCTTCTTGGGAAGTTCTGGGGATGCAGTCTAGGTCCTGGTACATGCTAAGCAATTATTAAGCCACTGAGTCATGGCCCAGTCCTTAACTTGGTGCCTATTCTTGTGATGAAAAGTTCTTGACTCTTAAGGAGGCGATTTTGCTCATCCATGCTTCTGAGGAAACTCAAGTTTCCTCAAATCATATCCCCATCCAGAAGGAAGTGTTACGAGGTTCAAGTTTAGAAGAAATTTCTGTATGGTCTTAATTCAGAGCTCTAAGATATAGTTGATTTAAGAAATCTTAATTCTTAGTTGAGGAGAACAGGCTGGACCAGCTCTGGGTTACTCCTTGTCATATGGGATATCAGCTTTCAGACTGACTTCTTCAATATATTACATATTCTGTGAAGCAATAGTCCTGACCTGAGTTACTCTGAGTATCAGTGGCAGGAAAGGACTCTGCAACCTCTTTACACAAGTCAACAACCACCATCTGCAGCACACCCGGAGACACAAACTGAAAGTTATGCCAATAAATACTGACACCTAAAATATAATAAATCATATCAGAAACACCAGACACATGAGCTTATCAGTCACACAAAATGCAACCCCTCACCTGGGGCTAATAAAGATGGAGTATCTCAAGACCAAAATGTGGCAGGCACCCAGATTAGTCACAAGGTCACACTTCACCAGTCTTGTCCAGAAAGGACTCCGGCAGCTCCTGTGGAATGGCCTGTGATCTGCGCTTGCTTTTGACATCTCTGTACTTCTGCAGCTTACCTGAGGTTTGTCAGACTGTTTTCTTATACCTGCATTAGCTTCTCTGCCTCTATGAACTCAATACTGTATTCAGCCCTTTCTTAGTCATTCTGAAACCTGCATATTTGTCTATTATTGTTAAGAATTCCTTGGCAAATTTAAGCCAATGAAACTGACATAGCTTGTGAATTTATTGTTAATCTTCTGACATTGTGGAAAGACACTCTCAACACTAGTACAAAATATAGGGATGAAAGCAATAGCTAAGGAATGAAGGTATCTGGATAAGGTTTTGCCTGAAGTAAGCTCATCTCCTTGGGGATTCATGGACAGCTTTTGCTCATGGGAAGGAGGGAAGCTCCATGGAGGGTTTGTGTAGCTCTCCTTCACTGCCACCTTGAAGCAGAGCTGTGATCACCCTCATAAGACCCTTCTGAGATTCAATCTATTAACATCCCCTCTTGGCAGGAGAGGAGAAGAGAGCTCTTGAGGCTCACTTAGGAGAAACAAGATAGTTCCAAGAGTACATAAGTAGTAAACAATTGATTTGATGGGATTCCTCAGTGACATTGGTGTCCCTGAGTTGCCCAGGGGACTTCCAGTGCTCTGGCTTCACCCCTCACCCTTGAAGGAACCCAAAGAAACTCATTGGTTCACAAATGGAGGGCATCCTTTCTTGGTGTGTTGGTACCTTCTCTATCTGGGGTGAATAAATGGCTCTTTTCATCTCCCCAGGAAAAGTCACAAGATGGAGTCAGTGCTCTGATCTCAAACTGACTGTGAGAGCAGCTCCTGCCCATGGAGTGGAGTAGGGGATATGAGTGCAAAAAACAGCTCTCGGTCCAAAGAGAATAAGCAATTGTTGGTTCTGAGCCAAATACGAGTGGCCATGGCCTGGGGACACCAATTCGGACAGCATGCTTCACTAGGGAAGGAGCTCCTCGGTAGTCATAGGACAACAGAAAGTCATAATCCATTCACCTACCAGGACATTTGGTAGGCAGGTCACAGCAACATGGGGAAGTCTCTGCTCTCTGATGACATTCTCAGCTCGCGGATTGGTGGAAGCCAATACATTCCAGAAGCTTTACCTCACAGCCAAAAGGAGGTTAGGCTAGATACAGAGATGTGTGATAAATGGCTATTAGGGGGAGGAAAGGTCATCTGTGACATTCTGCCCCTCCAGAGTCCTGCAACTCTCGTCAGGCTTCAGGATCTTCAACACAGGTGTGGCTTTTTAAAGGAACGTCCTTTCCCAGGGAGTGGCTCTGGCCTCTGGTTATGACACGACTCCGCCCTCTTGAAGTGTCCCCAGCTGGGATTACCTTAGGCAGAGCTGCACCAGAATGGGCCCTTAATGGTCTGTCCCAGGAGGGGAGGTGCTCACAAGGTCATGCTCCTTTTCAGGGATTTATAGACAGCTAACAGTTGCTGGGTGAGGGGGGGGCATTTTCTTCAGTGGCGAAGCTGCCCATCAGTTGCCTCTGCTTGTCTTCCCAGCCCTAATTGAACTCTGGTGCATCGAGCTGCATTTGAGCGGAATTCTTTCTGTTTCTACTGTTGCCATTATATTTGAGGTGAGTAGATGTTTGCTCACTTCTAAAAGACCTGATGGTTTCTGCATATCAGAGTGAGGTTGGGTGGGGGAACTCCTTGACCTTGGTGAATCTGAGGGAGGTTCCAGACTCTGTTTTCCTCCAGGTGAGCTAAGGAATGCCTGGCAATGCAGCCTCCAAAGTCCATCTGATGCCAGGATTCCAGAAATTTCTCTTGTTTCTAAGACCTTAGAAAGCATGGAGCAAAGGGCTCAGCAGGTTTTGCTGTGTCTCATGGTCCTTCAGATTAGGAACCCCAACTTTCTGATGTGTGCTGAGCCCACTGCCAACCCCCCAGCTAAGGGTTCTCCAAAGTCTCTGATCCGCTCCAGCCAGCTAAAATCATGAACAGCCTTCCGAGTCAATGTTTCACAAGCTCTCAGTTACATCTTGTGGCCAAAGAAGATAGTGGAGTCACTGGGGATAAATGCTTGGAGGGTCCTGACTCCTGCAATGCTAACGGAAACACCCCTGGTTGACAAGTTCCCTTTGTCTACCTTCACTCTGTCATCTGTGCTTTTGTAGCACATCCGGGAAAGTCTTACAGACCTCGTGCTATCAAGTTTCCTCTGTTTTCTTCTGGGATCTATTTCTTGAAATATTTCTTGTGTAAGAGACTTATTCTCAGAATATAAGAATTTCAGGTCTTTTATGTAGTCTTCGATCCATTTTGACTTAATTTTAATTTACTGATGAGTCTATGTCTCTACCTTCTTATATTTTGGGTGCGAATATCCAGTTTTTCCAGCCCCACTTGTTTAAGAGACTGTCCTTTCCCCGTTGAACGGTCTCACACCCTTGTGGAAAACATTTGCCCATATAAATAAGCAAGGTTTATTTCTGCTTCTGTTCTATTCTATTCAGTTGTATGTCTGATCCTGATTATAGTAGCTTTGTAGTAAAAAGAATACCCTGGAACCCAACATTGCTTCAAAGGAGTATGGACATCTTAACACAGTGAATCTCAATATCCATGAATACAGGACATCTGTGCATCCTTCAGTTTCTTTGAGCAGTATTTTCTAGTTTCCAGGGATAAGTCCTTCACCTGTTTGGGAAGTTTATTTAGAGGTACTTTTTTTCCTTCTTGGTGGGTTATTGCATATGAATATTTTAATTTTTTCCTTTTTGAGTTTTTCATTGCTAGTGTACGCACAGCTGATTTTTGGTATTGATTTTTTATACTGCAATTTTGGTGAATTCATTTATTTTTTAAATAAACATAACTTGCAATGGTATTATAGGAAGCAGTAATGTTTATTGACCACATATTCTGTGCTTGATGAAATCATATCTATAAAGCTTTCCTTTTACTAGGCATATCTTATGAATGCATTAACACTCCTGCAAAAGCTGTGCCTCTCCATTTTGCAAAGGAGAAGACAGAGGCCCATGAGGCTAAGCCTCCTACTGCATGAGAACAGAATCATGCCAGGCTCAGGGGGTGCTTCTGGGATGCCAGCCTGCATAGCCCATGCTCTTTGCATTAGAGCTGTCTGGAAAATGAGTCATGACACACATTCGTTCATGTATTTCTTTTGTTGTTGTTGTTTTGTTTTGTTTTGTTGGTACTTCTTTTGATTTATACGAAAGCCCTTTAACACATATTTAACAACCATCTGGAGCTTTAATTAAAAATATTGAAGAAAGATCTTTCAAATGATTTTGTCTGTAACCCCCAAAGGACCCCTCAATGAATCAATTGATGCATCATCTGTTTTTAATGATGCAACAGAAACAAGTCAATACGCTTCAGCATGCTACTGCAAAGGGGGCTTTTTCCAGGCATTGTAGGAGGCATCCACCCACCAGCAGAGTCACACTCCACCCACAGGATTCTGTGTTTGTGCCCCATGCTGTGGCACTCCTTAGGGGCCATGAGAAGACAGTGCTTTGAGCACCCTCTGAGGTCTGTGGAGGAATGGGTCCCTCCTCCCCTGGTCAAGCAAGATCATCAGGGAAGAGCTAAATGACCAGCCTGTCTGCTGCTTCCTTCAAGAAGACCTGTTTGATCCAAGTCTGCAGCAGCAGGGGGTTCCTGCCCCCTGCTCTCGGCTCTGCACACCCTAGCACCTTCATCACCCCAGCTGAAGCTGCACTCTCGAGGACCATTTCTGCCAAGTAGTCTTTGCAGTGCTCTTGGTTTCCACTTGGGTCGTGTTGAGGGACAATGGGCCTCCATCTCCCCCTGGCAAATTGGCTGAGCTAAGCACCCTGCTTCTTCTGGCCTTCACCAACCAGGGTCTCCACCCCCAGGGTCTATGTAGTCATGGCCATGGGAGATGCCTCAAAAAGCTTGGCATGCAGACCCCATTGTGATGAGGACGGAGCAGACAGAAGCTTCATTACATGGGGACATGTTGGCTAATCCCAGCCACTCATAAAGGTAACTACCTGTTGGCCAACTTTGCTCCACTGTAACGGTACCGTTGGCAGCTAGGCTTGACCTCCAAGTTGTACCTTAAATAGAAGTGTCTGCAGAGGTGGCCGCCTCATCAGCTTGGGAGACAGGGCCATGAGGCAGTGTGGAGAGTCGTAGGGCAGTGGAGTGGCCATCTGGGCTGTTGTGTCACTCAGAATTGTGGCAGGCCCATGTCCTCAGGTGTTGATTCCTGACAGTTGACTCCTGGTTTCGTTTATGCAGAATGAAGCCAGCAGCAGCAAATCCTCAAAGACCCAGGGCACTTATCTCCCCACTCTTACTGGAGCTTCTCACCAGCTAGGCAGCTGAAACCCTCGGTTACGGGGAATAGGGCACAGCCCTCAGGTCTAGGACAGATGGTGCAGAAGGTGGTCCACTCCCTAGAAGAGGTGGGTCCACTGGGCATGGTGGCACATGCCTTTGAGCTCAGCTCTTGGGAAGCAGAGGTAGGAGGATTGTCATGAGTATAAGGCCAGCCTAGCATAACAGAGTGAGTTTCAGGTCTGCCTGGGCTAGAGTGAGAACCTACCTTGAAAAACCAAAAAGAAGAAGAAGAAGAAGAAGAAGAAGAAGAAGAAGAAGAAGAAGAAGAAGAAGAAGAAGAAGAAGAAGTGGGTCCTGTGCCTGTTTCCTGTGGTAGGGGAGGAGGGACAACTGTCTGGGAGCTCCTTCAGAATTCCACATCTTCCCCCAGAGTGATGAATGTTCTAGGCCTTTCAAATCTACTCAGGCAGCTTTGTCTCGTGTCCTCCCTGAATTTCCTAGAGCCCAAGTGATCTTGGGGCCCAGGTGGATTCTTTTATGAATGCGGAGCAGGAAATTATCCACAGGGGAGATCACTGTTCCCCACATCTCCAGTTCCCTGAATTCCAGAAGCCTGTGGAACAATAACTGCAATAATTGTGTGGGGAAGCTATAGGCCTTGAGAACTACAAGATTTGCAAAATAACCCCCAGTGCCTTGAAATGACTTGGTTAAGTGGGTGTCGAGGAATAAAATTAAAGCTCTCAAGAAATGCACCGTGGAGTGCTGAGGTTGGGGAGAATACATCTTAATGACCCAGGGGTATTGGAAGCAAGCTAAGAAACCAGTGTTAAGAAGGGTGGGCCAATGCAACCCACTCAGAAGAAGAGGGTGCTGCTCCACGTGCCTCTCCAGGCTGGAAGAGGTAACCTGTGGCTTTTGAGGCCCACAGCTCAAAGTGATGAGTTTGTGCGGGTCTAGAAGTCGTGGGACCCCACTGATCTCCACGGCTGGCAGTGGTCCGGCCTGTGAGGCTGTCCTGAATCATCTATCCCAGCTGTTGTTCTGTAGTTAAGGCTGTTTTTATCTCAGAGCCTCTCTGGGAGTGAGGACAGCCATCGTGGCAGGGCAGGCACGAGCTCCTTGGCGCACTAACACCGCTCTCTTCTTCCGGCCACACTTTTCACGCAGAGTTAAAGAGGCCTCTGTGCGCAGCCAGCTGAGAGGAGCAGGTGATAGGAACAAAAGGCCTGGCCAGCGCATGGCGTAGGGCCCTGGTGGCCCGGTGGCCTGAGCCTTCTGAGCCGTGGCCTCGGGCCCAGAGCTGCCCTACTTTGGGCTTGGCTGCCTTTAGAAGGGTTTCCCGGTGTTCCCTCCCACGGCCACCCTATCAATGCTGTCTTTGTGGGCTCCCTCCAGACCCTGCGCTGCCATGGAGACCCTGGCCTGGCACTCTGTCCGTACTCCCAGCCTCTCTTCATAGGGAAATGAGGAGATGGTCCACATGGGAGCTTCCCCTTGTTTTGTTGACAGCTCGCTAAATGTCATCGCAGTAACCCAGGGCCTGTCTAGAGCCCGTTCCCAGCTTCCTCCTTGCAGTTCGGTGCTCTGGGCGGCAGTGGTTAGGAGTGGATGTCTTTCTCACGTCTCACTTGCTGTTGGTGCAGGCCAAGCAAATCCCAGCTCTCCTAGGACAACACCCTCCCTTGGCACTGCAGGTCCCTGTCTGGCGTGTGGCACAGCCATGGGATGAGTATGGTGGCGACCTTCACACTGTGGGGGTTTACCTCTGATGTATGGGCAGTACTAGGTCTGAAGTCCAGAATTCGATCCTTACATGTGACCAGGGAGAAGAGCTTTGATGTGTCCTGAGCCCAAGTTGCCGTTGAGCCTTCCTCCTCCAAAGCTGGTTGTCTGCAGGCTTTGCCACGGCCGCCCCACTTCACTCTCCCCTCAGTTCTGCTTTGGGCCTCGGCTTCTCCTGACCGCTGTGATCCCACTGGACCATGCGGTCCATGTCGTGCTCGAGGCTTCGGTTGGCCTTCGGTGGTCTGGCCCAGAAGCCTCCTGGCATGCCAGGCAGACTGCTCGCCAACGTCATGTCTGCTTTCTACCTGTGGGAGAAAACCCAGAGCACCATTCAGCTGACTCGTCTAAATGGGACTGAAAGGGTGATGGTACCCGAGTTGCGGGGTGAAGGCCGGTGGGTAGCAGAGATGGTATGCAAGGAAACACTCCAGCTTGGCCTCGAACATCAGCGAAGCATGCTGCCCTGGTCTCCAGGGGGCATGGGTTCACAGAGGTCTTCTACTTGCTTCTGCAGTTTGGGATGAACTCTTGGTGTCTGCTTCCGTGTACCAGCAATAATGTCAAGAGCAGTGAACGGCCATTGGCTGGTTCTGGCCATCCTGGAAGGCAGGTGTGTGTTTGGGGACGCAGGGTGACATTTCAAAAGAGACACAAGGATCCGAGAACTTGCAGGAGCTGCCTTAACATTAGACTATTCATTATGGCAACTCATAGGCCCGGTATTCTGTCCCGCCCGGCTTGTGTCTGCTGAGACATAGCTCAGGCTTTCTCCACACAGGGCGACTCCGGGCTTCTCATGCCCTTTTACAAGCCAGAAGCAGCAGGGTTCTTAGCGCTCATAGTGTGGGTGCTGGACGATGAAGCCTTGGCGCCTTTTTTGACTGTAGGAATTCACTGCAAGACTGAAAGAAGGTGGCACTGGAGGAGGGGGGTGCCACCTCTTGGCCCGAACCATGGGACTTTGAAGTCCCAAGGTGCAGACCAGAATATTCAAATTTGAAACCCCACTGGATGGCCTAATATGATAACCAAAGTCCCAGCTCAACCCTGCTGGTCCTGCAGACAATCCACATGCAAGGACTGGGTTT
Organism: Zapus hudsonius; assembly: GCA_004024765.1. Classification (NCBI taxonomy): domain Eukaryota; kingdom Metazoa; phylum Chordata; class Mammalia; order Rodentia; family Dipodidae; genus Zapus; species Zapus hudsonius. Next base: position 22,827 of record PVHP010002565.1, read on the forward strand.
ACCAGCCTGGGTCCAGCAGAAAGTCAGAGTCTTGCAAGGCTCATCAAGTGGTAAACTGAGTCTTAGACTGGTCCTGAAAGACCAGAGCTCAGGGGAAGCAGATGATAAGTCTTAAGTTCTGGCAGGAGACCAGAGGAGTCACTCACTGACATGGTTTCCAGAGGAGGCTTCGGGGCAGTGCTGACAGCTCACCTGCCCTTTAACGCTGTTGCCTGAGCCACTTCAAAGGCGTCTTCTTTTCTTTCTTATCTAACTTTAGTTTCAGGGGGTGAGATAGGGTCTCAGAACATATTGCAGGCTGGCCTCGAACTCACAGCCATCGTCTTGTCTTAGCTTCTCAAGTGTTAGGATTACAGGTATGAACCACCATACCAGCTAGGTACCTTGTTTTTTCAAGGGTGTCCTTCAGTGCCTAATTAAATGCACACTTGCCATTTTTTGCCATGTTCTTAACACCAAGGCCCCCAAACAGCTCCAAGGTGCGCTGAATCTCGAACCCATGGCACTGGAGGTTCAGTTGAGCCCATTGCGTAAGGCTGATCATTCTCCCCGATCTCTGACATCCTCTCAGGTGCCTCAGGGTCCCAGCTGTCCTCTATATGGTTGTGGGTGACCCTGGCACAGGACCGCCTCCCCGCACACAGACACGCCCACATCCAGGCCGACATTCCCTTTACCTCCCAGGAGGACACTCTCCAAACCGTCTCACCGTCCTCCGCTTTCCTCAGCCACAGCACGAGACGGCCGCTGCCCAGGGTCCACGACTCAGGCTTCCTGGTCCTAACGAGGCCTCAGCTGCTGCCTCCCCAGGGGGACTAAGGTCTGCAGCCTGCTGCCTGGGTACACACGACCTTATTTGTTTCTCGTACAACACATGGAGGACTCCCTGGCTCGTCCAAGGCTGCAGAACTGGGCAGGAATAGCGCAGAGGGCATGACAGCCCACAGGCTCGGCCCCACGGTCTGGTTCTTCCCCACGAGCATTCAGAGGCCTGCACTGAGCCAGGAGCGCAGCCGCTTCGCCTCCAAAGCCAGCAGGGCTGCAGAGACTCAGGCTCGAAAGAGCGTCTCCAGGAACCCTTTACTCATGGCCCTGAGCCCCTAACTGTGACCTCGGGGAAACGGGTATTTGGGGGGGCATGAGGCATCCTCTCCTCTTACAGTTTCCCCATGTGAGGAGGGGCCACCAATTCCGCATGCCACACACGGGGAACCTTCAAAACAGCAAAACACAGGAGGAGGGCGGACACCGACGAGGCTGGGCGCCCCCTCGGCGCCCCCCAGGGGCCCCCTCCTGGGCCTCCCCGGTGGCACAGCTGCAGCCTTTGATCTAAATCCCTGCTGGACTCAGCTGTGCTGGCCAGCCTCCTCCCGCGGTGTCCTGTTGCCACCCCTATGCCATCAGCCCTGCACCCTTCTCTCCCCCCAGGGTCCTTTGAGTGATGACAACACATGCAGAGTTTGCTTGCCTTACCCAGGGCTGGCCAATCCTGGGAACACGGACAGTGGCATCTGACCTCGGGCCTGCTGATTTACCTCAGCCTGGGCTGATGGCTTGCACAGAGGTGGCCACAACTCACCAGCTGTCACCGTCTCTGCCCCCCCTCAGATGCTTGTGTATTTGGCCCTGTCCCCTGGGGATTGCCAGAATCATGCCGACTAAAGTGGGAAGAGAGCAAGTGGGTCTGCATGACAGGCTGTGTGTGATGGCACTCCATGTGTGCCATGGCTGCGTGTCCCAGGCTCTGTGTTTGTGCAGCGGGTCTGCATGCATGGATGTGATGATGGTGTGTGATAGGAATCCGTGTGAGTGTGTGTGTGTGTGTGTGTGTGCTGGGCTGTGTCAAGGCTCTTGGGATGGGCTGCTTGTGTCATAGGGTCACATATGTGATGGGACTATACGTGTGGGAAGGTTGCATCGAGGGATGGGACTGTGTGTGTGTGTGATGGGGTTGGTGGGCTTTGTACGCTGTGTAATAAAGGGACACTGTTGGCCATTTCTGTGACCACAGGGCATCTTGTGGGGTGGGGCGCTGGACCTTCCATATCCTAGGCAAGCGCTCTACCATTGAGCTATATCCCCAGCTCTTTGTTTTTAAGGCAAGGTTTCACTATGTAGCCCAGGTTGGCCTGGAACTAGCAACCCTCCTGCCTCAGGCTTCTGAGTGCTGGTTTCAGGCATGAACCACTCTACCTGTCTCATGGCATCTTACAGATGCCTAGAATTGAAAGGAAGAACTTGCCAGTGTCTCCTCCATACTTCTCTTCATGTCTCTACTTCCATCTCGGTTTTTGGGTATCCGGTTTTGTCTGTCTCTCCTTTCTATTTATGTCTCTTTCCCTCCGTCTATGTGTGTGTGTTTCTGTTTCTATCTCTCCCTCTCTCCCTATTTCTGTCTCTTTGCCTCCGTTTCTATCTCTTCCCTTCCCTATTCTGTCTCTCCCTAGTTATCTTCCTCCCTGTTTCTCTTTTCTTCCCTCCCTCTCCCCTGCTTCTCTCTCCCTCTCTTCTTTCCCTTCTTGCCATGTTTCATAAGACACTTTGTCAGAAACCTCAGTTCCCTTTGCCCTTCATCATGTGGGAGACATAGCCTTTAGCTTCTGTCAACACAGAGGTAAGACCATCTCAGAGACCCCTGTGGATGCCTGCGGGCACCCAAGGCTGATCCTGACCCAAATAGGGCCTGCCTATGGGTGTGCGTTAGAGTCTACTATTGACATATTCTTTCAAAGAAGTGAGAAGTCCAGATTTGATTTCAAGTTGCCTGAATTCAAATAAGACAATCCCTGTCTCCAGCTACCCCAGCCCATGAATAGCAAGACTCCCCCATGGCACCCAACACCGCCAGCACTCCATTCCTGAGGAAGTGGAGTCCAGGCAACTGACGCCCTTGACCTGATGGAAGAACCTTGGAGTCCATGTGTAAGGCCCTGTCCCAGCCCTGTTCCAGTATGAACTCGCCTATGTGAAGGGAAGTATGAGATCGTGAACTGATACATACTTTGGCGATTCTGTTCTTTGATGGCAGAGGAGGGGACCCAGGCTCTCATACATCCCAGTCCAGCACTCGCCACTGAGAAACACCGCAGCCTGATTTCATTCTACTTATTTTCGAAGGTAAGCGAGCACTCTGTAGTTTATACCACAGCTTAACTATTAGCAGCTTAGGGCTTTTGAATTGTTCTCATATTTTCTATTACAGACAACAATCCTGCAAAGAAAGTCTTCCCAGAGATCACAGAGAGGTGGGGAAGGGAACTGAGCTGAGGGGAAGGGGAGCCATCCCAAGCCAGCCTCGGCCCTTTCCCTGCATCCAGCAGGGCCTCGGCCCTTTGTGTTTCTGCTCCTCTTGTTTAAGTGTCGTCTGCTGTGTTCCTGCTTTAGCCTTTCACAGAACAAGGCAGGCCATTGGGTGACTTTTCCCACATGCTTCGCCAAGGTCCTTGTGTCCTTTTCACTTCATAGGGCATTCCGTGGGGTGGGGCAAGGTCATCCATGGTCCTCTGGGGTGGAGCAATTCACGTGTCACAAGCACCCCTACAGTTTATTGGCGGTTGCTTGGGCCTCATATACCATTTGGAAGATATTCAATCTCACAGTTTATTCTACTGCTTTGTTGGATTTTCCAATGGGAAAAAAGGAGACCACCTCGAGTTGGCTACATGGCAGCAGAGCTGGGGAGGAAGCTGAAGAGGCATCCTCCAGAGGACAGAGAAAAGTCTCGTCCATCCCCTCCTCCCACATCCACGCAGCTCATCTTTTCGTCGACAACACCATAAGGACACTAAGGTCACCATGACTTCAGTACTGCTACGGAGCATGAAATGTTATGCAAACCACCTCAGCGGCAGAAGAGCGCTCCCTCCGAGCTCACGCTCATCCCAGGTCCACACTCGCTGCAGCAGACAGGACCGCCTGGATGACAAGGCTGCACACGCAAAGCCTCGGGGAAACGCTCCTTGAGCAAGAAGAAGCAGGAAAGCTTCAGATTGACGTGTTCAGAGTTGACATTCTCGAAGGGGTCAGAGAAGGCCTCCAGCTGCGCACAGAACGGCAGGTGAGCAGGGGCTCCAGGGTGACGGTTCTGGGCCGCAGTCGTGCCTCCACTTGCTTAACATGCCTTTAGCGTGGCCTTCAGTGGAAGACCACACCTTTTCCCCGGCCCTCCAGCTGTAGTTCGATGAATTCAGTGGGAGACCCAGAGAATGGCAATACCAGTTCCTAAAAACGGTTACTTCTCCTTTATAAGCTGAATTTTCCATGAATGAGTCAGCTCTGTGTCTCAGAAAAATTGCTCTTGCTCACGAGAGGAGGTCTGGGCTCTCTCTGCACTTGCTGCTGTGGAGTTGCTCCCCTTCTTCCCAGCTTCCCTGGACATCAAGTGCTTAGAGAGATTGTTCTCTGAGCTCCCGAGTCTGGATGCCGAGGATCACCTGTGGACAGCACACAGGCGTGGGCTCCACGGAGGTGCCTGTCCCAAGCCTTTCCCCCTGGGACAATGGAACCTACCGGCCGTAGCTGCCTAGTTTAGCCATCGCTTCTGGTCACGCCCTGTCGGATCTGCATGGCCATCTTTTAAATGTAAGTTTCTGCTGTTTGAGGCATGGTGGAGCCAGGCAAGACACAGCCCAAGTCCTAACTATTCCATTTGGGTCCTTCACTTTATGAACTTTCTGAGCTAGCTCCGGCTGAGCATCCCTGGTTTCTGGAACCTTCTTACACTTTCTCCTGCTGGCCCCAAAGCTCCTCAGAGCACCTGCGATGTGCCGTTGTCCTGCGCAGAAACTCATGTGTCCTCTGTGAGCCGCCTTCCATCCCTGAACACTCAGCCCCAGCATAAATGGCTTCCCTTCCTCTTGGTCCTTCCTAGACCCTGGAGCAGCGCCTGACACAGCACTGATCTTAAATGTTTATTGAATGAAAGGAAGAAGGAGGGGAGGAAGGGCAGAATTAGACTCTCCGGGTTAATCTGCCACTTCCGACGCACGTGGTCACAGAACTGCCTCCAGGGCAGCGTGTCACTCAGTCCACATCCTGAGCCCTCTTGTGAGGCCGCGCCACGTCACCTGCCCCTTCAGAGCCCTGCATTTCCAGGCACCTCCACGCCCAAAAGGGCACAGCCGACATTTTCCTTTTCTGAAGGAAGCATTTGTAATCAGCAGAGCAAAAGGAAAAGGGATCAGGAGGAGGGTGTGGTGGAGCTCACTCTGGGGTATGAATCACACGTCCACATCCATGTGGCGAGCTCACTCTGGGGTATGAATCACATGTTCACATCCATTCCCAGCTGAAAAACAAGCAAGGTGGGCAAGGACTGCCCTCCCAGCATCCCTGATGTGAGGATCAGCTTGAGTGGAGGGGTTTGCTAGGTGGGTAGGCACCATAGGAGAGGACACGAGAAACCCTGTTTTCACTTGGTATAACTCTCTCAGGACATCCCTACAGGAGTCCATTTAAGAATTAAAAAGGACAGGGTGCCAAGCACCAGAAGACTTCACAACAAGCTGGCATATGTGATCATTAAGGTATTTTGCCCAGGACCTCAAAGAGCTTTGTGGAAACTGACTACCCCTCAGACCCCCCAAAAGGAGGGCGAGAATCCTATGTGCCCATTCTCCAGATAGATGCAGAAGTACAGAGAGTGAGCTGGCTTGTCTTGTACACATAGGCCAGCAGCCAGGCCTGGCCACTCAGGCTGTATACCTGTTCCTGGGCACCACTGTGAGTGGAGTCCTGGATTAGGGGCCTATTTCTGCAGGCTGTGGTGTTCCAGCAAGCTTCTCTGCGCCAGGAGAGTCTGTGCCCTGAGTATGGTTGGGAGTCACCCAGGCTTCATTGTTCTACCTACCCCAAACTGGATTTTCCAACACTAAAGGAGAAGACACTTAAAATCTGAAGCATTCTGGACTGTCCTTGAGACCCAAAGAGCCAGTAGCTATTATAGAAGCCATCACTCGCAGCCTCAGCAAACCTTGGCCTCTTGCACTTGGAAATCCAACTTAGCTCAGAAAGCTAAGGCAGGGCTGCTGATTTCTACTCAGGGGCCAAAGTTCAGGGGAGGCCAGGTGAGTTTTGGGAGGCTGGCAAGTTTCTCATCAGGCTCCTGGCTCCCATTCACAGGCAGTTAACACCCCTTTCCCATGGCAGATGGGAGGTGGGCACCTCCCTGACTGAGGCAGGGCCCTGGACGCTTGCCCAGACACAGCTCTTGAGTCTGAAGGAGCCTGGACTGGTGATCTGGATGCACCTCCACCAGACGCACTGTTTTTTTCTGGACAGGGGAGCTATCACTTGTCAGTGGGGGAAGATGAAAAGCAAGGGGACACTTCTGGGTTCTGCATATCAGTGCCTTTTCACTGGAGAGCGGAGCTGTCTTTCCAGGAGACATGGTGGCTCAGCAGTCCCTGCACTTGTGCAAGTCCTAAGCCTTGGGTTCCCGTGTGAGGACCTCTGGTGGGGGAAATTTCTGGTTAAGTTTGATGGATTCTATGGTCTCCATGAAGAGAACGTTGCCTCTGCTTCCCTGACCGAGCCAGGCAGGTGCATACGCACACCCTAGCCAGTATGAGGGAGTGCAGGACCCGTAGGAAGACCCACTGAGCCTAGGCAGTGCTCGCCTCCACCTCCAGGCTCTACAAAGCAAACCTAACCAGAAAAGACTCTCACTATGCATAGAAAGGACAGGTGGGTGTCACTGCGGTCTGGGGAGCCGGGCAGGGTGTGGTGAATATGCATAAGCCTGGATAAAGTGAAGATACATGGCTATTAAAATCCTACTAAATGAAGATATATGCAAAATAACAGTGGATTTGTGTGGCTTCTTTCTCCCTTCTACCACGAGGGTCTGGTGCACACTTCTCAGGAGCAAGATGGGGTGGGACTAAAGGTCCAGGGATGATAGGCTGTGAGGCGTGCAGGAGGCTGAATCTTCAGAAATGGCCACGATGAGGCCCAGCCACTCACTCAGGGACCGAGACCCAGAATTCTAATGAGCTATAAAAGCAGGCCCTGGGGGAACTTACGTTTTGCCATGTAGAATGTAGGTTGGTCATGGCCTGGGCATTGTGCCACCCCTTCTGCTTGGTTCCTTTGCCCTCTCCATCAGTGCTTTTCTTGGCCCTGCCTCTCTACAAGTCCCCACTTATGTGAAAAAGGGTCAGATCATCCCTCAGAAGGTGCAGGAGCCGGCTGGGTATAGTGGCTCATGCCTGTAGTCCTAGCACTTGGGAGGTGGAGGTAGGAGCATTTCCACAAGTTTGAGGCCAGCCTGGACTACGTTGTGACTTCTAAGCCAGCCTGGGCTACAAGAGTGAGACCCCATGTTAAGATATACAAGATCCGGTTCTCAAAAGAAGCTCTTCCGGCAGACTGCTGCTTGACTTGGTTCATTTGGGCTTCCGCTCCAGCATCTCCTAGCACGAGTGAGCAGAAGCCATTATGTGGAACCCCCAGCACAGCATCCTGGCCCACCAGCTGCCTCCTGCCTCACGCTGCTCACAGAGATGAAAGGAGGGATTCACAATTTTCAAAGGCCATGTGAACCCCTTCAGGGACAATGGTCTCCATCCGCTGGCATGTTAGCCTCACATCTGGGCAACTGCCCTGGACACCACACATGGAGTGTTTTTATGCCATCAGTACGTTTCACGGCAATAAAGGTACATTGAGAATTAGTCATTGGCTCTGGGGATAAAGCGCTTGCTGCGAGAGTGTGAGGACCAGAGCTTGGGGCCCTAGCATCCATGGGAAAGCCAGGTGGGCAGAGCAGTCCACCTGCAATCTCTACTTGGGAAGCAGAGACGAGGTTTCTTGGGTCAAGCTGCCTGGCTTGATTAGCTTAATCAGCGAGCTCTGGGTTTGAGTGAGAGACCCTGCCTCAGTAAATAGGGGCCCCTGCATGCACCTGCACACATGGGTACCCACACATGCACATATGTACACACACACACTCACAGACACATCCCCATGAAGAACTGACCTCATAGCAAAAGGGAGACCCAACAACTTTTCCCACAAACAGGAGGAACAATATGGCGAACCAGTGTCACTAACCATGACAAGACAGATGACAGAAGTGCTGAGCCTCCGGCCCATGAGGTGCTAAAAGTCTGGGAAAGAGCTAAAGCCTTCACAGCAGCAACTAATGCTTTTCTCCTGGACCTAGGTAGTGTGGGAAGAGAGCAGCAACCAGGAAGATGTCTCCCAGCCTGTGACTCAATATTGACTCCCAGAAAGCGAGATAAAGAAAAATTCAAATAGCAGCTATCAGCCCTTCTGCATCAGCAGCCTTAGAAAACGTCGCAGGGACAATGGAGATCAAAGTCTGTGTGGAAACAGACTAGGCATCTGGTTGGGAAGTCTCCACAGCTCAGCTGAGGTGGGGCCCTGTCACCAGGCGGATGGTCCCCAGGTACAGCCCGCAGGGCTGAGTTTGCTATTCTTCATACTCAGGGCAGGCGGGAAACACGAGTTACAACTAACATGGGAGTGCAGCCCCCCCCCCCCCCCGCAGGATTCAGCCATGTCCTGCAATAGCAGGAAACCACTAGCACAGCCAAGAGGAGCACAAGCACACGACGCAAAGACACAAGCACACCACACAGACACAAGCACACCACGCAAAGACACAAGCCCCTCTTCTGTTTCATGGCTCCAGGCACCTCCGTACATGACTGCACTGTGGTCAATCTAGGACATGTTCCTGGGATGAATTTGTGATCTGTGTCTTGTGTAGGGGGTCTGCATGGCAGATGTGTCCCTCCACCTCTCTGGCTGTTGCCTGGATGCACCCTCAGGGCACACATGTCCTGATCCAGGCCCCTGGTCCTGGGCGCAGCCTTGTCTGTTCCTTTTGTGTGGCCACATGTTGCCCGAGAGTGTTCTGGTTTGGGGGAACAATGGCCCCACCTGCTGCCCACACAGGAGCCTCCAGAACCCTATTGTCCTCCTGACCCAGTCCTGGAGGCTGTTTTCACCTGGTCCCCTATCCCAGAGGCGTGAGGATTGTAGCGTGAGAAGGCAGGAGCAGCCACCATGCAAACCTGACATGTTCCCCCCAGATCCTCCATGTCTCTCTGGAGCCAGACTCTTCAGACCAGTGACAAATCGCCTTTGCTACAGGGCCAAACTGATGGCTCATGTGTGGTCACCAAAGCTTAATTGTCCTCAGACACTGTTAAGTGCTGATGTCCCATTCTTCTCCAAATGTATTCACTCGTTGTCTTATAATTCAAAACATCTATCTCTCCAGAAGCAAATGGAACCCCAACCCACTTCCTTCTTAAAAGAAGGCTTTCCAGAGCCCTAGTCCATGCTTTCACCTGCGTGTCCCCCAGGTTGCCTGGCATATGGTGCAGTCATTTCAAATAAAGCAGATCCCTGGGGCAAAGATGGTGGGTGGATGGCGAGCCCCCTTCTCCGCCCTAGGCCCCTGGAGGGGTGAGTGGGAGGCAGGACCAGCTGCACAGGGGCTCCATTCCTCATGGTGCCCAGGCCTGGGAACTCATCTGAAAAGCAGGGCGACTAGACTGCCTCCCTGACCGGGCATGAGGGGAGTATGTGAGGAGAGGATCTCAGCTACTGGCAGAATGCTGGGGACCTGGGGCTGAAGAGGAAGGCTGCTGGAGGATAAGAATGACGTGTACCTGGGAGCTGAGTGCCCCCCAGCAGCTGGACCAGGGCTGAGCTTCACAGGCCGTCGCCGCCCCAGGGACGTGCATTCGTGCCCTTCATGCAGACTGCCTGCTCATCCGAGGTCGCTCCCTCCTCTAAGGTTGTTCCGAGTTAAGTGAGACCAGGCTTCCCGTAGCCAACACAATGCCTGGCACTCAGCAGGCCTCGGATTAATCTCCATTGTTTTTCGTTGGACCCTCACTGTCCCAGGCGCCACATCGTCCTCACACCAGACCACACCCTAGAAGAAACGACCAGGCAGAGGTCACAACCCAAGTGACCACAAAGCGGTGTGTGAAGAGCCCCACGTCCTAGAGCTGCACATGGAGGTGTCCCACTCGCCCAGACAGAAGCCTCTTTCCAGAGGATGACTGGAGGCTGGGTGCTCTGATCCAGGGTCACAGGGAGCCCCAGCTGGCTCTGGGGCCCACTTCTTTCTGGGAGCAGCATGGGTCGCAGGCTGTCCTCGACACATGCCTTCCCTTTTCCGTTCTCTGGGGCTTTGTGAGGACCATGCATCCAAAGGAGCCAGAATAATAGCTAAGCCTCACACCCACAGGGAGAGGGACCTCCTCACGCTCTTTTCTTTGTGTGACTTCAGTTCATTCTTCTCTTGCATGGGCTTCTCACTGATTTCGTGATGAAGACTATGGCTCAGCAAGGGCAAGGGGAGAGGGACAAAGAAGACGCTCCGTGGTCTCAGAGCAAGCAGAGAGAAGCTGCTGACCTCAACTCACCATCATTCGACCATGGGGCAAGCGTGCTGGTCACTTCAACCAGAAATAATAGCTATGTGAAGCTGGCTGGTTGTTTGCTTAAACCTAAGATGTGTTGAGAAGATAATGTGCTTGACTTTCCAGGTGAAATAACCAGAAGAACTCTCTTGGGCCTTCATACCTAGACGGGGAGCAGGAAAAAGACGCCAAACCACGTGAGGCCTGGCTCTTGGGGCAGCAGCTTTCAGCTTGTGAGTAGGGGCTGAGTAACACATTCCATGCATCTCTGGGCCATGCACCTGTGGAGTGTGCATCCTTGGGGAGGGGGTGGCTCCCACACTGCTGGCTTTGGCCCCTTCTTCCATGGCTTCTATCACGTCAGCCACAGGCACTGCCCGTGTGCACAGCATGCGTGTGGCGGGGCTCAGGCCTCATGGCAGCAACAGTGTTGGGGCAGCTGCAAAGGAGGCACCCAGAAGGCTTGGGGAGTAGATGGCACCATTCACCCTCTTGTCCAGCCTCAAGGAGACTGCCTCCCATGCTCTGTCATGGCCATGGCTGTAGCATAGGCCGTAAGGTTCAGGACACCCAGGCTCATGTCCAGAGGCAAGGGCTCGTTGGAGCAAAGCCTCATTCCTTTCACATTGGTGGAGGCTCTGTAGTGTGGCAAGCAATAACTAGAGTGAATGGTGGGAAATGGCCTGACACGGGTTCCCAGGAGGTGCCCAGGGCCACAGAGGGGCCTTTGCCCAAAGGACCTACAGAACAGGAGCCAGGAACAGGTTCTTATAGGGGACTGGGAAGTGTCAGGTGTTTCTTATTAGGAAACTAGGTCAAGGGAAGTAGTTTCTTGTGGGGGGTTGGGACGGTGGACTTTGGGTTAAGATATACCCAGGAAGCAGGTACAGCATTGCTTGTTCTCAATCTCCACCTTCGGTGCTCTAGTGGACACCGAGCCATTTGTTTCCTGCAGACAGGGAAGCCAGGTGGTCTGGCACCTGAAGAGGAGGCATCTCTGGACCCCAGGCATGTCTGTGAGGGTGTGGCCAAGGGGAGAGATTTACCTTCTGCAGGGAGCCGGGATGATCGCCATTACAAGATGGCGCCCACTTCCTTGCAGCTAAGTGGTAAACAACTCCATATTAGGCAATGCTTTGAGAAAGACGTGCCTTTGGCTCTGCGCATGTGCGAGTTATATAACTGTCCCTAGCCAATCCCGTGGCGCCTGGTGGTGGCAAGTTGGTATCAGCCAATCATGGGGCAACCCGTGTCCTTAATCCCTATATAAGCATCTGACTTCTAGCGCTCGGCCCCCCCTCGCTTCCTGCTCTCCCTTCAATCAAAAGGCTCTCCAATAAAGTGTGATTTGAGAAGAATCCTCGAGTGGTGGTTGTTCTTCCTCGCTGGTCGAGGAGCTCGCCAGCAAACTTCAGTGTGGGTAGCTTCACCCAATGGGCTAGGACCCACATGGAACAACAAACCAGAGGCAGGGGAATCTTTTTTCTCTCCATCAATCTCTGGCTTTCAGACTTCCCTTCACCCCAGCCCTTTCTCAGGTCCTGTGAACTTGGACTCACACTCTGTCAGTTTTCCGTTTGTGGCCTTCGTTCTTGGGTTGAACCATGCTATCAGCTTGGTGCTCCAACTGCAGACAGCTGGAACGGGACTTCTCAGCTCTATCCTGGTGAATCGCAGCTCTCAACAAACCCTTTTCTAATCTCCATATAGCTCGTGGCTGTCATGTCAAGGGTGCGCCAGGCATCCTTGTTGGGCCATCCATGGGCAGTGACAGGAGTTTTTCACTGGAGGACAAGAATCACACGACAGGCAGTTTTTGTTGGGAAATTCAAGGTTCAGGATAGGTGTTTGTGCGCCTAGTCTGTGGGATGATCCAGTGGCTCAAGAGGTGTTTCTTGCTGGGATTGAGACTAGCAAGAGACATTCTTGATGAATCCAGAGCTATTGATGGAGGCTTTTTGTTGGATGACCCAAGAAAAATATAGGTATTTCTGCTTGGGCATGTAAAGTCTATGGCAGGAATTTCCTTCCCCATCAGTGGTTCAAGAATAATGAGGGTGTTTCTTTGAGGGTGTTTCTTCTTGGGTGGTCCAAGTTTGTGTGTGTGTGTGTGTGTGTGTGTGTGTGTGTGTGTGGTGTGCCTGTGTGAATGCATATATGTAGCAGCAAATGCATGTGGAGGCCAGAGATTAAAAGCAGGCATCTTCCTCAGTCACTTTTTGCTTTGTATTTTGAGACAGCGTCTCTGCCAGCAAGTCTTGGGAGTCTCCTGACTCTGCAACTCACCACCACACTGGCAAAACCACTCCTGGTAATTTATGTGAGTGCTGGGGATCTGAACTCAGGTCCTCATGCTTGTGTGGGAAACACTTTCCCCACTGAGCCATCTCCTCAGCCCAGATGATCCTAATGCCAGTCTCTATTGAGGACACAGGGCTGTGACAGGTTTTTCTATTGGGGACACAAGGCTTAGGCTAGTGGTCATGTGTTGATGCTTGGCCTTTTGTTGTAGGTTCTACTTTCTCCTTCTACAATTCTTCCCACAAAACAGTAAGCAACTATGTGAATTGCCCATGCTCCCCACCCAGGCTACAGATGAGACAACCACAGAATAAGGCTGCTCTCTGCCCGGGAGTCTAGTTGTGTCTCGTGTCACTGTTGCTGGGCCTCCTGCTTTCCAGGACGTGGAATCCTCATGCTGCTCCGAGATGGGTCAGCAGTATGACCTTGAGACAGCAGGTTCAAGGGACCCTTTCTTGGCCATGTTGCCTGAGAGGCATAGCCCAGGAGACTGAGGATTATCCTTACCACTTTTGCTCCTTCCTACACAAAGGACACTCATACTGAGACTGACTGGGTGCAGTGAACCATGCGCCCTCACATTGGGAACTAAGCCTTGTGTGGAGAGAGGCTCCAAGGAGGATGCGTGGGAATGTTCCGATTGCTCTTCTTGACCTCAGGGAAGTGTAGCTCCCCATGAAAAATGGCCACTCTGGTGAGATGAAGGGGAAGCAGAAGCTAGACCAAGGGCATCTGGATCCAGTGGATGGCCCTTTTCAGCCACAGAGTTGGTTTTCTGGGACGGAGGATGGGATAGTGTTGGGGGAAATGGTGGGGTTTTTGGACGTCATTTTGAACAAGCCTGGTTTCACAGTTGTGAGCTCTTATTGGGGTAGCTTTTGCTTCCAGTGCCAGTGCATCCTAGGGACAGCACCCTGGGAAAGGCCTGGCCCCATAGAGCCTGACAGCAAGAAGGGAGCATGCCCTACTCCAAGCCAGCACACACCTTGAGCAGCGGCCCTGAAGGACAGGAAGGGACATCCGGGAAGGTCCAGTTCAGGATGGAAGGAACAAGTCCTGTTTACCCTGATAACAACCATGGTCTCTTGTTCATGGCTCAGTGTCTGTGTAGGAGCGGATGGGGCATTCACAGATGCTCCCAGAGAGCAGGTACAGAACAGGCTCCTTGCAAAGCCACTGGGTGCTGTCGGAGGTGGTTACTGGCTGCCTGCTCATGGGAGAGCTCCAGGTAGGTGGTTGTGAGTGCGCAGGTCTCATGAACTCGCAGGGCAAGGCACCTGGAGTCTGTGCCTACAAGCAGCCTTTCATCAATCTACAGCCCCCATAAGCAAGCGGATGGCTTTTACCAACAAAACCTCATTGACCTGTTAAGGATGCCTCAGTTCCCACAGAGGAGGGGTTGGACAGGCTGGCAGAGCTCTCCCTTCATGTGTGCTCTGGGGACCCAAACTCAGGTCATCATACCTGTAAAACAAGTGCTTTACCCACAAAACCATCTCCCAAGCCTTTTCATCTTTTGAAGATTCCAAGTAGCATATAGGTTTTTCCTTAACTTCTCCATAAGAAGGACAGCATTGCACAGAGCTGCAGAGAATTTCCAAAGCAGTTACCTTCTTGTTGATGAGGAAAGGAAAACTCAGAGAGGTATGTGGGGCCCACAGACCAGAGTCTAGATCTTAGAGTTGTCCCTCAGGATCTTCAGGCTTTGGTTTAAGGACCTTCGTGGACATCCACGTGCAAGGCTGTGCAAGACTCTCATTTAAATGGGGTGGTATTTGCATAAAATCTACCAGTTCTCTCTTATAATTAAAATAATCTTTGGATGATTTATGACACCTGCAATAATGTAGATGCTAGGGAAATAGTTTCTACTCTATGGTGCATAGAAGATAACCACAGGCAGATCAGTGAATGGTCAATATAGAAACAGTTATTTTGAAGCATTTTCAGTTTACAATTGGTTGAATCCATACGTGTAGAGGAGATACCGATATGGAGGGCTGACCACATTCTCCGGTAGACCCTAGGTTTGCGGTGGAAACAGCACATACCTGGGCTCTGCTTTGTAAAGCTTTTGATTCCAGAAAAGAAAATGTGATTAAATATTATCAAGGACTAAAAGGACACAAATGAAGTGGTAAGAGAGGTTGAGGTTGGAGAAGCCTGAAAGGGCAGAGGACAAGAAGCTGACCTTTATTATAAACCTCAAAGGCAAGACCATGATGTGTCTCTGAGCATGAAAGTGTGACCCCCAGTATGTCCAGTAAGAGTAGTGTGTGCAGCAAGGGCAGTGTGATGGGAGGGAAATAGGCAGGAGGTCAGCCATAGGAGTGAATTGTATTGTGAGGCATTGGCATTTCATCCAAGTGCGAAGAGCTTTACAAGTGAAGGCCCACAGCCCCACCTCTGCAGACTTATGTGGTGTGAAGTGGGCGGCCATGCAGCAGGCCTAGAAGAGCCTCAACCCCTGGAAAATTTGAGGAAGTGTCAGTGCAGTTTAGAAATAAGGTGAGGTTATAAAATTAAACACCAAAACTAAAAGGCATATTGGTGGTAGAATTGATGGGAGGTGTTGGAGGATTAAATACAGAATGAGGAGGAGCTGACAGAGTTCCTGGAGAAGACAAGTCTCATCTGCTTTCCAGGCCTGTGACTTGAAAACTAGCTACAGATAATTGCCACCTACAGAAACAGGAAGGACTCATGCATAAATGATCCCAATCCTCACCAAGCTGTATGTGGATACTTCTCAGTACAGAGAGATCTGGAACATAAGGAATTCGCCGCAGGTGGATTGTCAAGCTGTGGACCCTGGATCAACTTTGCGCAGCTAGGCAGCTGATGCTGCTTCCACTTCCTGTCCTCAGATACTTTTTGTTCCCTGAGGAGCAGAGGCCTCTTCGTCCATCTTGACACGATTCCGTCCAGTCCCCACGCTCTCACAAATCCACAGATCCTGAGAGGCCGGGAGGCCGCTCACATTTGCTGCTCTCTAAAGAACAGGTGCTGAGAGCTGAGGTAGGGGAAGGTGGTTGGGACTCTGTTCAGCTCCCAGAAATGCCATGTGTTTTGCCCAGATGCTGGTGGGGCGCATCTGTGAAGTGCGACGAGGGGGTTTTGATGAGGTAGGCACCACTGCACCCACGCAGAAAAGGGCTGGGGCTGAGCCAGGTCCTCTGATTCTTCTCAGCTGTGGAAATTCCCTCACCTAATCTAAGTGCTCTTCACATAACTGGAAGCCAAAGCTTTTCTGAAACAGATTTTTAATTGTGGCTTAAACTACTTTCTATTTTAGTGAATTATACTGTCACTGGGAGCTGGGATGCTGCTCTGTGCTTCCTATATTTGGATTCTCGTGAGAACAAGTTCATGCTTCCGGTTGAAGACAAGAAGCAGCAGGCAGGGTAAAGGCCACACTCCACGCAAGCTGAGATGAGAGGAAAATAGGGAGATAACTCACTGGCCCTCTTTAGCTCTTTAATGAGGGTGCGCTTCACTTCCCACGGCGGGGCCCTGGGTGATTCCCAAGGGACAACCGCACTGCGGAGATGAGCAGAGATGATAGGCTGGTTTTATTGAGGGCCCAGGAACAGAGCCTTTGAGCTCGTCAACAGGTTGGGTGCAGATGGAGAGGCTCCTCCTGCAGCTTCTGCAATGGGCCCCGTGCAGGGCTGAGGCTGCTGTCCATGGTGTTGATGTGAGGATTGCTGCTCGGGGAGGACGGCGCCCACTCACAGGCTCAGTGGCCGTTCTCTATCTTCTGTTTCTATGCAGCTCTACCATGAACGGACAGCGGAAGGCTGTCTCTGCCCACATCCATCTCTGTGCCTGGCCGTGGGCTTTGGCTCCATCCCCATCCCTCTGACTTGGGTCCCAGACAATTCCTGCAATCTTTGCCTCATGCATTGCCCTCTTCCCTCTCCTCCCTGTCTACATCCAGGCCCTTCCTATCCTCAGAGGCAAAGCTTTCCTCTACTCCTCAGCTCACTCTACTTTTAACTTTTGACTTTCTTTTCAGCCCCTTGTGGAATCTCTACCTACAAGCTATACAGACGGAGCTCCAATCCAAACAGGAGGCAGGAAGAACTGTGAAGGTCCCTCCCTGCCCACCCTGTCCCCTGCAGAGCAGAGTGTACCATGTGCAGAGCTCTGCAGAAATCTCTCTGGCCCTTTTCGAGCGGGTCTGATAACAAGGTGTCACAATAGGGTGGCAGTCTTGTGCACTCACCCACACGCTGCCTGCAGCATGCCTCCTGAGTGTAGGAGGCAATATGGCAGCTGGGACTCGCACAGAAGGGAAAAGGGGAGTGTCCACAGAACCTTCTGAATGAAACCTACCTACAGACATGACACCCCACATCCTGCTCCCTGGTCTGTTGGAGAGGAGCAAGTTGTTAGCTCATTGAAGGAAGGGATCCCAGGGGTAAGAGGCTGCCTCCTTCACATCCTTGGCTCAGGGCCCTAGCCCTACTCGTCGGCCTCCTACCTCCCTTTCCTCATCTTCACCCCTGCCAGTGTGGTTCAACTGTTCTTCCAAAGGCAATGAGGTTGCAGCCCGGTACAATTCAAGTTTCTATCTCTCTTGTCAGTTCCGCTCTCCCACCCAACAAGCCATGTGGGTGCTCCCTGTATCTCTTAGAGTTGAAACTCAGAAGGCATCTCAGACTTCTGCAGACAAGCTGAGCTCTGGGTCCCTCACCTAGGCCCTGGCTCTACCCTGATTGTGGCAAAGGACCTATAGTTACCACTGAGAATGGCACCCTGGGATTTCTTGGACTTCTCTGACACCCTTATACTCGTTATGCAGAAGTAGGTTCTTTTCTATATCTTCTCGTTCACTGATTGCTTGACAGTATTACCAGCATCTACTTTAGATTTTTAAAGTTTTGAAAGATCCAAATCCTTCTTTGTGCTGCTTTAATCTGTGAATATTGTCTAAACAGCATCCTGTGCAACATACATGACAAATTATGTAGTTAATTTATAACAATCTACAGAGCACCCGGCTTGTAATTAGCTCTCAAGAAAGGCTTGGGCTGTGGTACAATGAGCTGAGGACAAAGTGACCCAGGACATCCCTAAGCAAACATGGGCTATGGTGAGCAGCATTCCAGAGGACGTGTGGCTTAGAAGGGGACACATCCGTATGACGAAGCCACACAAGAGACCCCCTGCCAGCACAGGCTGCCTGTGTCACCATTCCCCAAATCATCTGTGTCCTCACATGCACTCGCTTCTGCTCAGAGCCCTCAGAGGTGTTTCTTCTGAGCAACTGAATGCCAGGCTGCTTTGCTTCCAGGCCCAGGCCAGGACAAGCTGGGGGGCAGCCCTCAGAGAGCTGCCCACCTCTTACCCCTGTCCTTTCACCGGTCAGAAACTGGTCATTGGCCTTCCTGGGTGGCATGTATAGTTTTTCCAGTTCTGGGGGAGCCCAAACTAGAAGTGGACCAAGAGGCCACACTTTCTGCATGTGCTGCCCTCCGCTGTGAGAGTTTGCTCTTCCTCACACAAAATGAATTTCCTGACAAGAAGTTCAATGAACCAAATGGGTGGAAGAGGACCTCGACACTCTCTCCTGAAAGAAGCAGACAACTGGCTAACAGTATCAGCCAGCAGCCCAACCTATTCAGAAATTCTCATTTCCTCCTGTATTTTCAGGGCATTAGAAATCCCTCCCCCAGCTCTATCCTTATTCAACCTCGGGGATTTGCGTTCAGCCTTTCTGCTCCTGAGCCAATAAAGAGGGTGGGAAGGTTGAAGGGAAAAAGAAGATGATCCCTGCAGATCCATGAGGTGAGGAGCATCTCGGTGCTGGTGGTCAGGGTCAGAAGTTGGTATCTTGCCTTGGGTATGATACCCTAAGACTGTCCTACTTTTGGGTTCAGTCTGACACCCTGCCTCCCTTGACTGACCCGTGGGCCCAGTGTCCTGCCAAGTCAGTCATGTTGCAGTCAGGCACCACTAGTATCCAAGCTTCTCTCCCTGTTTAGCTGCTGAGCACCTCCCAAGGGAAGAGAAGATGGAACCCCACAAGACGGAGGAGGAGACCCAGCCAAGTGTTACCTGTAGCAGGCGCTTGGTGACTAGCCCTCAAAGGCTGTGGAAAAGGCCCATTTGAGCTGGGAAAGATGGTCGCAACACAACACAACGAACGAATGACCACAGGCCTCATCACACAGGAAGAGCACATTTAAAACCTTGTGGAAAAGGCAGTGCTTATCCTGCCACTCCAGGTCTGCTCTGGACATTCTCCGCATAGGCTTTGAAGACTGGAATGAAATACCAAGGCTTTATTAATGATGGATTATTTCTTGATTAAATGAAAGCCCACAAAACTTGGGGCACTGTTATTGTGTGGAGGACAGGCCTGTGTGAGGAAAGGCCTTGTAATGGTTACTATTGATTGTCAACTTGGCAGAATCTAGAATCATCCAGGAGACAAATCTCTGAGCATGTCTATGCGAGAGTTTCCAGATTAGATTAACTGAGGTAAGAAGATCAACCCAACTGGCGAGGCACCATTTCCTTGGGTCCTTTGCTGAACTAGGGGAGGAGAGAGCGAGCTGAGCACCAGCACTCACCTTCCTCTGCTTCCTGGTTGCAAATGGGTCGTGACCAGCGGCTTCAAGCTCTTGCCACCGTGCCTTCCCTGCCATGATGGGGGAGCCCTTCAAACTAGGAGCTGAAATCGACCGCCCTTCCTGAACTTGCTTTTGTGAGGTATTTTTTCTAGATAGCAGTGAGAAGAGTAACTATGCGTGTTTCTTCAGTATATGGAGCTTGGGCCTGTGTGAGGAGGGACAGAGAGCAGTCTTCTCCGCCTATGAAAGACAGGCCTGTGGTAAGAAATGGCGGAGATACCTCTCAAGGTGTGGAGAACAGGCTCAGGTGAAGACAGTCAGCAATGGGCCCCGCTCAGGGTGTGGAGGACAGGCCTGGGTGGACCTAAGCTGCTGGTGCATGTTTAGGTGGCATACATGTCTCTTCCAGAGTCATGAGTTCTCCAAGCCCCAGCTTTTCAAGCTTGACCAGTTGGGTTTCTCTGGAGCTTCATTTCTGGGTCCGATAGCTCTCAAAAAGAGTTACCTGGAGTTGTCACTAAAGAGTCATGAGGTATCCGTTAAACCTGCACAGAGCTAGATGCCAGAAGCTTTTGAGGGTGTGGACCAGGTTTGTAGGAAGTTTTGCTAGATCAGCTGTGTCCCTGCCCATGGCCTTCAGGACATCCACAGGAACTTGGCTGTCATTTCTGCTTGTGTCTCTGACTCGTGGCTTCCTGCTGCGTAAGAGACTCCAAGCCTCAATATTTCCACCCAAGGTCAATCACACTTCATGAGTCATTTTTCAGATGCAGCCGTGTTAAAAAAGCTCGCATGCTTTCTGACACTTTCAGAGTACTTCCGTTGTACGTGGTGGTCAGGGTAAGGGCGAGGGGGGAGGTGAAAGGAGCTCAGGGGCTTTTAAGCCTCAAGGAGATTCGTCTGAGGTGCTTCGTGGGTCTTCTGTGTCCAGTACCATCGTGGAGGTCCTCTCCATCACAAGCAGGAGCATTCCTTCCAGTTCACATGCTTGGGGCTGTCACCTCACAGTGCCTAAGAGAAGCTGGACCCGCTATGTGGAAAGGTGATGATGGAAGGTGTTTGTTTTCGAATAAAAATCACTCCCAGGCTCACAGGGACTCGTCATTTGGAAGCTTGAAAATGGGCCAGCATGACACCATGCTTCTAGGAGCTTCTAGGCTTGCCAGGCTGCAGCTCATGCAATTTCTCTCTGTGAGTGGCCAGAGTGTCACTTCTAGATCAGAATCTAGGAAGGAACGTGTCAGCCTCGGGCTTCCAGGGCTCCAGGTGGGGTGAGGTGTGTGGTGGCTGCCGAAGAGTCGTCACTCCCATCATCCCTTGGACGGTGAAGGGACTGCAGCTTATCTTGTACCACGGTTTTCAGTCTGTAACGAAACGTACCACAGTGCGGCTGAGGTGCAGAGGTATGAAGCTGAAGAGCTGAGTCCATCAGACACCTGTCCTTCCCCTGTTCTCTCTACCATCACACAGGGATCTCAGAAGAGTATCTGACGAAAAAAAGTTCAGCACCTCCTAGAACCTCCCTGTCCAACGCAGCAAC
This sequence comes from Zapus hudsonius, assembly GCA_004024765.1. Taxonomy (NCBI): domain Eukaryota; kingdom Metazoa; phylum Chordata; class Mammalia; order Rodentia; family Dipodidae; genus Zapus; species Zapus hudsonius. Next base: position 43,655 of record PVHP010002565.1, read on the forward strand.
CCCTGGGGTCTTGTGGCTGTTTGCATCAAAACTCTCTCAAAGTGAGCAGAAGCAGCTGCCCGCCAGGGCTCCTATGGCTTGTGGCTATAACACCAACAGCTCTGTGAAACTTTCTGTCCCTGCAAGGAGTCATGTGGGACAGCTGTCCTAGGTGCAGAGGCTAGTGGTCCTCTCAAGACTGGCCGGGCATCTGGCACATGTTCTTAGTGGATCACTGCTTCCCACTTCTAGATAGAGCTTCCCCGTGGGACGGGCCTGGCCAGCACCACCCACACTCCTCGTGACATGAGAGGCGTGTTATTAATTGCTCTCTGGGAAGAGCTAAGCCTCGCAGATAAAGCTATTTAATTTTTTTTTAAATATTTTATTTATTAATTTTCAAGCAGAGAGAGAGAGAGAGAGAGAGAGAGAGAGAGAGAGAGAGAGAGAGAACACCAGGGCCACCACCTTGTGGGTCTGGCTTATGTGGGACCTGGGGAATTGAACCCGGGGCCTTAGGCACTGGAGGCAAGTGCCTTAACCGCTGAGCCATCTCTCCAGCCCAAAGCTATTTAATTTTTAAAACCTAGCAGGAGTTAACTATAGCAGCATTTCTTGTCTTGGTTCATTATTTCTCTATATTTCCTGCTTACCGACTGTCTCTGTTTTTCCTCAAATCCTAAGTTAATTCTGATTATTTGGATGTGTGATAACAGGATTTCTATTGCTCCTAATGCTAAAACCAATCATTCAAGTTCAGAAGCACACCATGCTTGAAGAGCCATCCATCTCAGCCTTTTCAGACCTTTATTTGCTGCAGTCACTCAATAATTTTCGCCAAATTGATTTAAACCTTTGACTGAACTCTGCTAATAGCATTTTAGGACTGCACAAGGCATCTCCAATTAGCTTTCCCGAAATGTCTGGATTTTTAGCAGATGCTCTTGGAGGCCCTTGGAAATCCCCAAGAGTTTGAAAGCTAGCTTGTGGGGGCTGGATGCAGTGAGGCTCCTTGGAATTCCCATGTCAGCACCCTGCCTTCTCTTCTACTTTCTGGTGCCCTCCCCCTCTGCAAGGCAGGACTCATCTGATGGACTGATTTCAGGCGCATCAAATGTCAGGTCTAAGGTCAGGCTCCAGAGGCTGCATCCTAACTTTCCCCCTCAAGGTCAGAGAGTGAATAGATGAAAATTAATTATGCGTCACTGACACGAAGAGGCCTGTCCCTGCCTTCTGAGCTACTCCCCTATCTGAGGCATCACCTGGAGCCTCTCTCCCCATTCCCTCCTGGGACCCGGAGACTGGCCTGGGCAGCAAGTCACTGTCTCTATACATGTTCAGGGTCAAGTGGGTCCTGAAGAGTTGTCTCAGGCCTGGCTCCTGGTTCCTTTGTCTTCAGGAGCACAAGTCCAATGCAGCTCTTTTCCTCTGGACACCCTAACACTGATCAGCAAGCATCTCTTCTGCTTCAGAGACCTTCAAAAAATGTCTTCTACCATGCCTGACTGCTGCTTTATGCCAGGTTCTTCCGCAGCCCTCCCTGTTCTGTGCATCTGGTTTCTGATGGCCTTTGCAGGACTGGCAAAGAGGTTTATTATTCACTTCAGACCAAGACTCATTAGGATCATGAAATCGGGTAATGGAGCCCAGCATTGTTTACCAAGTGCCAGCACAGAGCAGATCCCAGGGTGAGAGGAGAGGTAATAGAACGGGTCAGAGGTGGGCTAGCAGTGCAGGAAGAGGGAGTCAAGGGGGAGGCATGTCGACAGCAAACTGCAACCTGCAGTCTTGGCCCCAGGGCCCCATTTCTCCAGAGAGCTTGTGACTAGAGAGGGAAACCTTCTCTCTGCAATTGACCAAGTGTTTACTAAGCTTGATTATTAAAGGCTGGCCCACACGGCCCATATGTAGGGGAGTCAGGGAAGTCAGGGGTTCCCCAGGCAACCTTCATGCTCAGGTTTTGTGCTGGTATATCCATGCTTCTGAGCCGCCCTCAGGAGGAGACTTCATCCATCTGGGGAACACCATGTCATTGAGTCTTAGCAACTGAATAACTGCTGGGCATGATCGATAGCCTGTGGTTTTACTCAGAAACATTCAAAAGGAATAATACATTGTTAAGGAGAAATCCACACACCCTGAAATTAGCCACGTTCAAGACCACAATTCACAGTACAGCAGCCTCGCCAGAACATAAGCCTGGCATGCACTCGTGTCTTCCCACTCCCACCCTGCAGCTCCGAGGCCCCTGTCTCTTCAGGTCTGGCTACTGTGAACGTGTCATTCAAGCAGAGTCTACTGCTCTTGTGGAGCCTAAAGTATTCAAGGGTCAACCAGGCATTTATACAAAGACCTTCCTTTTTCTAAAGCTCTTCCCCCTCACCCAAGGCATACACCTCTTTTTGCTTGTTCATTCATCTATCAAAGGATACGTATGCTGTTAGCACCCTTTTGGCTTCTACAAGCAATGCTCAGATGAACACTAAAGTAACCCTAACTGCTCTCCTTCATCCTTGAAAGTTCACGTCCAAGCTGTTCTGTTGGTGGAATAAGACTTCAACACTGCCCTCCCCATGGACCGGACGGCACACATCAGCCAGTGAGCACCCTTGTGTAACTGCACTTTCCAGGCTCACTTTTTCATATAACATTTGCTTCTTGCTCTTTTTCTTCTCTTCTTTTCTTTCTTTTCTTCCTTTCTGCAAAACACATATTAGCATTTGGTGGAATAATTGTACTCAAAATGCAGGCATAGAAATCCCAGTCTCTAAATATCATTGAATTAACAAATGCCACTCAAAGACATTCTAACAGCTTTCTTGAGAGATAACTCAGATGCCATGAAATCCGTGGATTTAAAGTTTGGATTCAGTGGTTTTAGCATTCTTGGAGAGACGATGGACCAGAATCATAATCTAATGTCGGAATTTCCCCCTAAGAAATCTACTTTCATCAGCACCCACTTCCCATTCACTCCCCCCTGCAGCCCTAATCTTGTTTCTGTAGATCTATTCTTTCTGGACACTGGATTCCATGGAATCGTAGATTACCTGGTCTTTTGGGCTCACCACTTTCATTTTGTCTAATGTTTTTGATATTTGCTCATGATGTAGGATGTGTTAGCACATAGTTCTTATTTGATGGCTGGGTAAGATTTCCACACACATACACTAAAATTTTGTGAGGGATTCCCCCACTCCCAGAATCTCCCATGGATACTCATATCTGAAGCTGTTCGAGTCACTTGCATAAAGTGGGGTACTATTTTCATGTAATATACACACATCCTCCTGTGTACATGACTTACAGTAGCAAATGTAAATGATATGCAAATAATTAAACTGTATTGCTTAGAGAATCATGAAGCAGAAAGTCTGTACATACAGAACAGACACGAGTTTTTAAAATTCATTCCCGACCATTAGTTGATTGAATACTGACTGATACCGAAGACCATGTGATGCATCTCTCACATCTCCCACTAGGTTCAGCAGTTGATGGACATTTGGGTTCTTTCCGTTTTTCAGCCATCCTGAGTGGTGCCTTCTGAAATTCGTTGTTTTTGCAGGGTTGTCCAGAGAGGCAGAATCAGCAGAATATGTTCGTATGTGAATAAATAAGTGGCAAAGGGTTTGCTGGACTTGAAGGTCAAGAAGTCACCTGATGGGCAGCCACCAAGCTGGAGAGGCTGGAACCGTGGCACCATGTCCCATGCCAAGTCGGAAGGCCTCAGAACTAGGAAAACAGCCGGACTCTCAAACTGAGGCTGGTGGCCCAGGAGCCAAAGAAGCCCTCGGTATGAGTCCCAGAATTCAAAGGACAGAGACCTTGAAGTTCCAAGGTTCAAGGGCAGGAAAGGAGTGGCATTCCAGTTCCCCAGAAGCAAGCGAGAGCCTGTTCTTCCTCCATCCTTTCATCATATTGGGCTGGAGCCCATTGGATGGAGCTTCTCACGCTAAGGATGGATTTTCCTTACTCTGTCCACCAACTCACATTAGAGGTGCCTTGGAACATTCTCACAGAGACACCTGCCAGTCAGTCATCCTCATCAAGAGCCACAACACCTGGCCTCCCTTTCAGCAAGAGACTGATGGCTGAATGCCCACCGAAGCCCTGGGGATGGTTAATGCAGTGACTGAGAATAAGCACTGCTGTGCCAGTTTCCAAGATATCCCTGAACCAAGTCTAGTTGACCCCTTCGCAATTGGTGACCACACATGTCTCCTTAAATCACATCGATCTTCCAAATAAAGAGAGTAACAAGAGCAGAGTTCCACTATGAACCATGCAGCATGGTGGAACCATCCTGTGGCTAAATAAATTCCCTAGAGATGTAAGGTTAGATCCTTAGTGGTTGGCAAGCCTCAATTGATATTTCATGCTAGAGATACACTGTAAAATTGACAGCTCCAAAATACAGACATATATACATATATACAGATATATCAAGGTAAAGAGGTATACATAACTGTATATACCCTCTTATCTAACAGATACCCAAGGAGGTCTCCAGAAATCCAATTACTTTATCTCTCCCACCTTCCCGCCTAAGGTCTGGAATGGTACAAACCTCTGATAATGTAGACTCTAATGCAGACACAGCTATACAGAATTAGAGTTTAGAGTTCTTGATTCTTTGTGTTCAGCACACAGTGTGATGGCCTCTAAATCCCTTGAGAGATGCAAAGTCGAGGCTGTTTCTAGGTCAGAGGGACAGGGGTGAATAATGCCATTTATGACACAGGGATATGATATGGTCGTTTTAGAAAAGCTAATAATAATAATTAGTCCCATCCCCATTGTTCCTATGATCTAATACTGCGTAAGAAAACAGTACATTCATGGTGGAACGAGTCAGCTCATTCCCACTCCAGTTGGTCCAAGCTGAGAGCTGTTGTCACCTGTCCAAAATCTAGTGGGAGAGTGGAGGAGTCTCGAGCAGCTGAGGATCCCCTGATGTCTCTATGGGTTTTCCATGTGTTCTGTCAGCATGTATTTTTCTTAGGTTGACTCAGAGTTTACAAGAGGCATGTCCCAAGAGAGATTCCTGGGAAGAAACTGTTTCTCTCTTCTGACAGCCATGAATATGATCAGTGTGAACTCCATCATATGTGATTTGTTACCAAGTCACTAAGACAATCCCTTATCCAAGCAGAGTGGGTTAAAACTATACTATCTGTTTTTGAGACAAGGTCTCACCACGCAGCTCAGGCTATCCTTCAATTCTCCATCCTCCTGCCTCAGCTTTCCAAGTGCTGGTATAGCAGGCATGCACTATGACACCTAGCTGTTGTATCATCTTTGTTTGTGTGTTTTCAAAGTATGTTCTCGCTCTAGCCCAGACTGACTCAGAACTCATTCTGAAGCCCCAGGCTGGCCTTGAACTCACAGGGATCCTTCTACCTCAGCCTCCTGAGTTCTGGGATTACACCCATGCACACCATGCCTGGTTTAGGCTCTTTCTTTCAATAGGAGAAATGTCTACTAATTTTTGGATATGGTTAAAACCACTGCCTCAGCTAGTTATTTATTGCCCACATTACTGGGGCAACCTGGTACAGATGCTTACAATAGTGATTTTTTGATGGGTTAGAATGACCAAGAAGAGTTGGCCATAGAACGAGGACTAGAAAAAGTACCCACCTGTCACTCACAACCAGACAGAAGATGTAGAGGGGAGATCCTGCTGCACGGAGACATCTGCTGCTCTGTGGGAACACTCTCAGGCTGCACAGCTGTCACCAAGTGAACTCACAGTCATCAAATACTGAAATATTTCCATACCAGATGTTGACAGGCAGGGAAAACTCCAATTACAGATGCCCGTCACCCAAAGCAGCAGGGGTGTAGATGTGAGGCTAGGCCTGAGTACGGCATAGCTCTCTGAAGGGACAACACCAGAAATGCTGGTGGCACAATGCTTACACAGCTCACCGTTCAACTGCATGAAAACCCCCAACACCCTGTAACCATCCATTGCGGGAAGTTGCCAAAGCAGAACTCAGACAAGGGTGTCAATCTTGTCAAATCCAGAAATCACTCCAAAAATTTCTAAATCTCAGATGGTTTGAGAAATCTGACTGATTTGATGACTAACTTGTTTTACAAGTTACATCATTTGTGAAGCGGTTTTATGAAATATAAATATAAATATAATCACTCAGCGTGCTGAGATCCAACTTGGAGCTGACCCACAGGCTGTCCCCGGGTGATTGTAGCAGGAATTGGAAGTTCTCAAAAGAAGTGCATTGCAAATTAATACTATGCCAGTGGTTAAGCTAAATTTCTATTTCTACCAATCACTTGCTGCTTTCTAAACGAATTCCACCTCATCGAGGTATGATTTACAGGAATGGAAATTTCCTAGTTTTCACCGTCGCACTTAGAGATTTGTCATCCCAATTCTATCATCGACATAAACATCTCTGTCTCCATAAACCTCCTCCCATGCTGTCAGTTTGTTGGCCCTGAATCCTCCTCAATCATCTCTGTGGTTTGCCTTTCCAAACATTTTATATGAATGGGATCATAGAAAATGCAGCTCTTTACATCTGTTCCATTTTCTGAAAGAATTACAATTTGTTTATCCATTCACTAGTGTAGATCCTTTGGGTTATTTCATGAATAAACTGTTGTGATTATCTGAGCATAAGATATTGTGTGAACTTAAGCTTTTGCTTCCCCAAGTAAAGATTCAGGAAGGATTGCTGGGTTGTGTTTTAACGTTACAAAAAGATTCTAAGTGTTTTCTAAAGTGTCTGTGCTGCTTTTAAATCTTCATTAGCAATGCAAGAAATTGCATGCTTCAATCTTTAAAAACTTTTTATTGAGAGCTTCCATAATCAGAGACCATAAACCATTATGATTCCCTTCCCACCCTCCCCCATATCTCTTCCCTCTCTCAATTAGTCTCTGTCATGTTTCGGTGTCATCATCTTTTCCTCCTGTTATGTTTAGGTATTATTAGGCACCGAGAAGTCGTGAATATCAAGGCTGTTTTCTGCCGGGAAGTTTGTGCTGTAAGCACTCCTCCCCTTCCTTTGGCTCTTACAATCTTTCCGTCGCCTCTTCCCAATAGAGCCTGAGCCTCGGGAAGTGTGATAGAGATGTCCCCGTGCTGAACACCCCACTGTCACTTCTTCTCAACACTGTGATATCACTGCCATCTGACAAAGAGAAGCTTCTCTAGCCAAAAGTGAGAGTAGCGTTATTAGATGGGTGTGATCATTTTCTTTTTAAAGTGCTTATAAGGCACTTTGGTGGTTGTAATATATGCATTTAGCCAGCCAAGAGCAGGGCTCGTGACCTCCCCCATCATATACTTTGACTAGGTCTTCAGTACCAGGCAAGCATTCCCTTCCACGGCGTGGGCCTCCAGTCCAATTAGAGAGCAACTGGTTTCCCCCAGTTGGCACATTTGGCCTGGCTGGCCAGTCTTAAGGCTTGCAAAGTCCACTGCTGTTCACCACCACTGATGGCTTCTCTCTCCCACAGGGCTGCAGGCAGCCACAGATTTTACCAGCTTTCTGCCAGCTGGTTCACAGGGAGGAGGTTTCCCGCTCAGCTCCAGCTTGATTTCTCAGTGACCTGGAGCCCAAGCTTATGGGGTCTTCAACAATAGGGTCTTACCGTCTTGGCAATGGCCTGTAATGTTTTGGGGCCTCAGGAAGCTCCCTGACCAACAACTCACTGGAAGGTATTCCATCCCTGGTACTGAAGTTTTTCTGGTAATAATCTGCGGCTACTGGCTGCACCATTATATGAAGGAGAACATAGAGCGTTTGGCTTTCTGGGCCTGAGTTACCTCACTTAGTATGATCCTTTCTACTTCCGTCTTCCCTGCAAATTTCATAATTTCATTTTTCTCTACAGCTGCATAGTATTACTTTGCATAAATGAACATATCTTCATTACCCACTCATCAGTAGAGGGACATCTAGGTTGGCTCCACTTCCTAGATATTGTAAGTAGAACTGCAATCAACATGGATGAGCAAGTATCTCTAGGGTAGTTTAAAAAATAGTTCGTTCCATTGATTGGAGAGATGGCTCAGCGGTTCAGAGTCCTTGCAGTGCGAGCACGAGGCCCTCAGAAAGCCTGAAAGACTGCTGGAGTTCGATGCCCGGTGCCCACAGAAGCAGTTGTCCATGCTCATAGAGAACCCAGTCCTGAGGGGAGCAGAGACTTGAGAATCCCCGCGGCAGTGAAAGAACAGCTCCAGAAAGAGTCCGTAGGGACGGGCCTTCGTAAGCACGGGAGGAAGAGCACCTGACGCTCCCTGCTCC
>PVHP010002565.1:52018-87996 GCA_004024765.1 Zapus hudsonius
GAGAGAGAGATAGAGAGAGAGAGAGAGAGAGAGAGAGAGAGAGAGCGCACCAGGGCCACCACCTTGTGGGTTTGGCACATGTGGGGAATTGAACCCAGGGCCTTAGGCACTGGAGGCAAGTGCCTTAACTGCTGAGCCATCTCTCCAGCCCTCTCTCTGTGGTTTTAATTTGGATTTTCCCAATCACTAAGGATGTCAAGCACGTGGTGTGTGTGTGTGTGTGTTGTATGCATGTGTGGGGGCAGATGTGTGGACATGCAAAGGATGTTGGGTGTCCTATCACTCTTCTGCCTTATTTCCTTTTCAGTCGGAGTCTCTCACTGAACTAAAAGATGGTTCATGGAAGTGATCAATAAAATTGATAAGCCAGATCAGCTTGTTGAAAACACGTTCCTGTCCTGTTGTCCAAAATAAATGGACCATAAATGCTGGCGCTCACACCTGCCTTTCTACCCAGCCGTCTTCACATCAGCACCACTGTTTTCATTTATAGCTTTGAAATCAGATGGTGTGTCCTCCTACTGTGATCTTTTTCAAGACTGCTTGGCTGTTCTCCGTTGTCTTCATTTCCATATGAATTGTAAGACTGGTGTATCAACCAATTTCTCTTAAAAAGGTTTGCTGATATTACCATGGAGATTGCAGATCAACTTAATGAATTTCTGTCTTTACGATCTTGAGTCTCCCAGGCCATGTAGATGGAATCTCTCCCCTTGTCCTTAGATTTGCTTTTGTTTCCCTTTGTTATATTTTATAGCTTGCAGGATAGAGGTATTGCATTTTTGGTTAATTTATTGTTTCTATATACATTTTATTCTTCTTGATGTTTTATGAAAGTGATTATTTTCTTGATTCCACCTTTTGATCTTTCAGTATGTCATATTTGTCTGTAGTTTTATTTGCTTATAGAGCCTTTTACTTTAAAGTAATGCTGGCTCTACAGAATGAAATAAAAGTGTCCCCTCTGCTTTTATCTTCTGAAAGAGATTCGAAAGAATTGCCATAATGTTTTTCTTAAGTATAAATAATTCACCAGCAAGAATAGCTGGCCTTCTTTGTATTTTGAAACTTTGCTATTTATTCAGTTTTTAACTATATAAAATCCTATTTGGATTAACTGTTTCTTCCTGTGTGCATTTTTGAAGATTGTATCCTCAAGGTCATTCCTTCTAAGTGATCAAACTTGTATTTCTTTATTATCCTTTTAATGCCTATGGATCTGTCATGATGACTCCTTTTATTTCTGATGTTACAAATTTATGTATTTTCATCGATGAGATGGGCTACTGGCTTATCAATCTTATTAATGAGATAGGCTACCAGCTTATCAATTTTATTGATCATTTCCAAGAGCCACCTTTTAGTTTTGTTGGCTTTATTGATTTCTCCTCTAATTTTTTTATCATTTCTTTCTTCTCACTGTGACTTGATGTGATCTTCTCTTTCTAGTTTCCTATGGGGGACGCTTAGATTATAGATACCACATGGTATTTATATTTTCTTACATATGCATTCAAGGGTACAAATTTCCCTCTAAGTAGCTTTTGCTATATCCTACCAATTTTGCTAAGTGTTGTTTTCATTTTCATTTTCATTGAGTCCAAAATGCTTTTAGAATTTCTCTTGAGATATCTTTCTTGGACCCATGTGTTATTCAGAGGTTTGCTATTAAATCTCTGAGCATTTTTCCATGCTCATGGACTGTTACTTTAGTTTCATTTTGTTCCTAGAGTAGAATTAGTGATTTCTACCTATTCAAATTTTCAAGAGGCGTTTTATGGCTCAGAATGGGGTTCCGTTTGTGAATGTTCTTTGCGGGCTTCAGAAAAACCAGAGCCCTCATTTGTAGTTGCAGGACAAAATAGTCTATAGATAATGAGTTTATTGACTTGACTGATGGTTCTATTATGTTCAACTATGTTCTAACAATATTCTATCTGCCAGATATGAACACTTCTGATAGAGGGGGTTGTAGTCAGCCTTTCTTGTTGCTGCACAGAAAAGACCCCGATGAAAAGCAGCTTGTGGAGGAATGTGTTTATTTTGTCTTACAAACTCAAGGGGAAACTTCATCATGTCAGGGAAAATGATGGCATGAGCAGAGGGTGGACATCATCTCCACCACAGCACTGCAATCAGTGGCAGGAAGGTGTGCCAAAACTGGTAAGGGGAAGCTGTCTATAAACCCCTTAAGCCCCCCCCCCACAACAACACACCTCTAACAAGGTTCCAATTCAAAAACTGCCATCAGCTAGGGATGAAGCATTCAGAACACATTGAGTTTGGGGCTTTGAAATATCTACCTGCGATGATTCTCTGTTCTTTGCCATTCCGTCAGACTTTGACTCCGTGTTGTGAGGCATGTGCACAGCAAGGAAGGTTATGTCTTTTTGGACAATTGATCCCTTTATCATTGTGTAAAACTCTCTAACCCCAAATCTTTATCCCAAATACATTCCCTTGTTCATTTCTACTGAGAGACAGAATCCTAAGCTGGCAGTCCCCGTTGCTCCCACCATTCTTTAAAGACAGGTCTCGATTTTTGATCAGGTGTATGTGTTCTTTGGGGGGCTGCCTCTGTCTCTTCTCCAAATATCCTCTTCGGCAGCTACAGGCTCTCTCACGATACCACTGGTTTCAGGGATCTGAATGGATGTGCCATTCAGTGGTTTCCTCTTTGCTTAGTCCGCTGTGGTTGCTGGAAAACTTGAATCTCTAAGCTATTTTCCCATTTGTGATGGTTAGGTTTTGTTGTCAACTTGATCTTTTCAATTATCTTCGGTGGGTCTCTGAGGTTGTTTACAGGAAGGCAGCCTCTCAGTAGGGGGCAGGATGTAAAGAAGCTCAAAGAAGCTGGAAGTCAACATCCTTTCCTTTGTGGGCAGTGCAGGAAGGCAATTCCAGAGACTCGGGAAGCCATTAAGTCTGGGGAACGGTTGTAAGGCTATATAAAGGGGAAGAAATTCTCTCCTTGGCCCTCCTGCCTGTTTGCTATTGTCTGTGTCGTGTGAGTGATGGGTTTTTCTCTCTGCTCCAACCTGTGAAAGAGGGCCATCCTCTTTCGCTGTTATGGAACTTCCCCTCAATCTATAGTTTCAATAAATACTTTCCTCCCCTAAACTGTGCCTGGTTTGGAGATTCATCCCAGCGGTGTGAGGCTGACTACCACACCATCACTTTTGGGAATGTTACAGCTTTTTTTTCTTTCATGCTGCCTGGTTCTGTGTGTCTTGCTCTTTTTTTCTGTCTAGACAAAGTGTATACCACCTGCTAGTTTCTCTGGAGAACCGGATGGTCCACAGGGAAGAAGCACTTGCTTCTCATGTCCTCCTTTTAAAACTTCATACTTAAAATTCATTTTCAGGCTAAAATTTAACAAAACTTTAAAATTCTGTGGCTAGCTCTCATTGCAGGTAACAACACTAGTATAGCTAGCCCTATGTTGTCCACTAGTGTCTGGTGACATGCCCCTCAGGGATGGGAAGGCCGAGGGTCTCCTTGGTCAGGTTGTACTCCGCAGACCATAGAACTGAGACCTGACCCTGTTTCTCATCCCAGTTTGCTTTGCTAATATGTGAGGCATTTAATACATAGCTTTTTTCTAGTCCTCACTGACACCTTCTTCAGAAACACTGAGCATCCTTTAAAAGGTTTTGAGAACACAGCTTATAAGGCAACTCTCCAGTGCCTTTTCTAGAAGCTCCAGCTGTGAAATCACAACACACACACACACACACACACACACACACACACACACACACACACACGCACGCGCAGCCCTTAACCTCTGGTACCTGAGGAAGCACTTCTCTGCAGCAGCTCCCAGTCTTCCGGCCCTCTCTTGAAGCATGGTAGCCCGTCCTTCTGTGTTATCAGGTGTCTGCTGGGATTTAAAAAAGGGGGCACAAGTGTTGATCTGGAAAAGCTTAATACTCGTTGTGCAACATTAGGAATTTTACCAACCCTCTCTGCCCTCAGCCTTCCTATCTGCAAAAAGGGCCAAACAGCCTCCTGCTCAGGGCAGACTAATGGCTTTTCTCTGAAGTCTCTGTCATGCTATAGACACTTACTAAGTGGAGACACAGCAGTGATGAGATATTTCCAAAACTGTACTCCATAAATAAAACTGATGCAACAAGTGTGGCTTTTTGCTTCAGCTGCCAGGAAGCTCATCAGCATCGCTGCCTTGCAGCATTCTCCCCCTCTTCCTTGGAAAGATCACCATTCTGCTTTCCCTTCTGGTTCCACTTCATGTGATAGCAGTTTAGACCCTCTGGAACCCGAACTGCTCAGTGTTTTGTTTACTTGCCCTTGGCCAGGTCTCTGGCAGGACAGGGCAGGTGAAGCATGGCTTGCTCCCTTGCCTGCCCACTCCTCGGAGCACAGCTCATGGCCATTCCCCCAGCCTGCTATGGCCACTGATGCTCTCAATCGCTTCCTGCCAGCAGGCCTGGGCTCAGTCCCCCTGAGGAGACAGGGTGCTGATCTTACGAGGCCCCTCTTGTCATCGCAACCTGTGATTTGCAGACTTCCTGCGACACCCAGATCACCTTACAGGAGCAGGGGCTTCAGGGTCAGGCCCATGACACCCCCACTTCCTCTGAGAAAACAAATCAGGTGCTGAGTCTGGAAAAGGCATCTGCCAGAGGCCTGAGCAGACTTCCAGGAGCCGGGTGGGCTTGCCTCTTCACAGAGGAGGAGAGTCTGAGGAGTACTTTTTTCAAGTATTTATGGAGTACTGTAGGCAGTAGCAATTGGGTCCCATGAAGGGGGTGAGGATAGAATGGCTGCAGTGCCATGTGGATGCTGGGTCCCCAGCACAACTGTGAGGATCTCTGTCACCAGGCAGTTTCACAGCTGCGAGCCAGCTGGGCTCCTGTTCACAAGCTGGAGTCGTGGCCTGGCTTGGAGAAGGGCTTGCAGATGCCACTAATATGCGGAGGTTCCACCATGGCTGACACTTATGAAAATGGGACTTTGGCCTTAGGAGGAGTCCATGTGGCCATAGGAGGACCCAACATAGAGGTTTAGCTCCAGTCCAGAATGCTGCTTCTATGTGATTAAGTACAAATCGTACCAGCCTATCCAGGCTGACCCCATGTGCCTCTGGGCCTGTGTGTCAGGCCCAAAGTCCTGGTGACCTCTTGGCCAGATAGGGGGTGGGGGTGGAGGGCTGGCAGTGCCTTCCTCCCTCAGAGCCCAACTTGGCACGGTGTAAAAGTAGGTGCTGGGTGAAATTGCTACAAGCAGGATTTCGCACTCTTGAAGACAGAATGGTCTCCTACACAGAGCTGAAGACAGGGCACTGTCAGTTGGAGGAAGTTTCCGGAGGGGCTGTGGAGCGAGGGCAGGTAGAGCCAGGGGGTGGCCTCTCACAGCTCTAGGCTGGACAGTGAGAGTGGACTGGAGGCGGGGAGCTTCACTGAGGCAGTCAGGAGATCAGAACAAAACAAGGGGGAAATGGAGACCTGGCCTGTGGTGGAGGAAGCCAGCCATGTAGAACCATCGGAGACAAAACCCCAAGGACAAGAAGCGTGGTAGCCTCTTGTCTCTAAGCGGGCTGTGTCCAGAATGCTCGCCTGCGTCTACTTTTCCTGAGGCCTTGCTCTACTCCCCAGGGACCAGAAAGAAGAGAAGTTCCCATGGAGAAACTCGGAGCCCCTTATCAAATATGGAAGTCACTGGGTGCAGCCTTTCTAGGATGTAAAGCAAGGAAGGGCGAGAGAAGCAGGGCGGCAGCTTCCCTCAGGGATGAGGCCTGACACACCGAGAACGGCCCACACTTCTGGGTCAGGTTCAGTGTCCTGACACCTTGAGTTCGAGGAAACCCGCTGTCTAGGCCCAGGGTGAGCCCGGGGGCCCTGCAGTGACCATTGTCTAAGAATGGCTGATGGAGAAAGCTATCTTAATGTACCTCACACCGGGACTGCAGGCTCCAAAGATGTGACTGTCCAAGTTAGAGTATGAAGTACATTTTATAGAACCGTGATTTTATTCATAACTTTTAGATATCTTTACGCACAATGTGGGCTACTACCTCACAAAAGCAGCTCAGGGTGAGATTTTTCTCAATCAAAGGCCTCTGCGGGGCCTCACCTGCTGGGCAGAGATCCCGTGCTGGACGGCACTCCCTGCCGCAGATTCACGTCCTGCTCCTCCAGGTCACAGGTGTTTGGCCCAGCACTGGAGCTTTAAGTCTGGGCAGAGACACGGGACACTGGCGCAGGCAACCAGAGCATGGGCTAGACTTGGGCTTCTTCCACTGATGGCCTAGTCCAGAGAAGAGAGTGCTTGGTAAGGATGTCACAGGGCTGTCAAACATCTCCTCAGCTGCAGGCTGCAGCTAACAGCCACCCTACTAACCATCCTGCGAACAAGCTGCCACTGTGTCGGCTCTTTCCAAGCTGTTCTCTGGGATGTTGTCCGAGGCCTCGTTCTCTGAGGAGGTTTGTGCCAGGTAAGGACTCCTGGAGGGGGCAGGGGTTAGAGGATAAGCTGATTTCAGGAAATGAAGAAGACTCTGGCTCTAGAGAAATCTACCACCGGCAGTCACTGGTGGTGAGCCTACCGCAAAGCTATCCCTGATCTCTGTAGCAGTCGTATAGGGCCAGCAGTGCTGTCACCACAACAATCAGGACAGCCCTTTGCAAAGGCCACCATGAGGTCACCAGAGCCCTCTAGGGAATGGGCTATGAGCCAGGAAATGAGACTTCCCCTCCACCTAGAGTGCCATTGTCATGGTTGTATATCATAATGGGTTGCATCGTCATGAGTCAACAACGGGATTCATGAAAGGACCACTGTGGCCATGAATAACAGAAGCAGCCATAAAACCTCTCGCCAAGACAAACACACAGGACCCTCTGACTTTGTTCTCCGGGGCAAAGCCTGATTGCAGACAGGGCCAGAGGAAATACACCTTCATGGCCTGGTCATCGTCCCTCTCCACAGCAAAAAGGGCTCCCTGATTCTTAATCTTAGTGTCTGGAGTTCACTCTTGTCTCCTGCAGCAGGACCCCCCTTATCAGGGTCAAGGAAACCCCCAAGAAGCAGTTCATACCAGGAAGAGCTGAAAGCAAGACATAAATGTGGATCTCAACTAAAACTCAGAGGAAAGAAATGAACTCAGTGCAGAGAAAGGTTGGGGAACACACCAGGCGGGTTAACCTTGCCTCTTTGGGTTCCTGTGCTTCTTTCAGGGACGGTGGGGCTGACCCAGTTTTTGTGCAGTTTTGACAAGACTTTCTGGCCAGCACTGCTGATGTCACAAAGCACGTAAGCAACACACACGGATTTCTCTGGGTGCTGGATGCGGGGATGGGGGGTGAAGGAGCAAGGCCATGATGGTTCATCTCAATTATCTCCTTGACAGGATCTAAAATTGTGAGGAGACAGATCTTGGGGTTAGCTGAGACCCATCCTAACACCGTACCAGGAACTGATTTCCAGGATTGAGTAGAAGGAGAAAAGCACCAGAATTCATTGCTCTCTGCTTCCTGACTCTGGATTGACCGTGGCTGGCTGCTTCATGGTCCTGCTACCCTGCCTTCCGCACTATGGTAGACTGCATCCCCTCAAACTGCAAACCCAAACAACCCTTTCCTCCTTAAGTTGCTTCTGAGCATAGTGACAAGGAAAGTAATGGATGCAGGAACCAAAGTGTCTGTCAGGGCCTGGGGAAGGGGTCTGACTGTCTCCTTGGCTTACAGGTGGCATGTCTTCGTGTGCAAGATCAAGCCAAGCTCTCTGAAGGTGTCCTCTCAGGTGGGCTGTAGTCCCACCCTGGAGCCTTCATGACTCCAGCACCTCCCGAGGCCCTGGCTCCCAACACCAATCCCTGTGTTTGAGGATTGGGCCAGAGCAACCCTATACCAAGGACTCCCTTCAGAACTCTCCTTGGGCTGAGGCAGAGAGTGCTTGGCCCACACCCCGCCCTGATTGCAGGTGGAAAGACTGCCCACGGTCCTCTACTGTGTGCCTGTCCCCCTGCCGCCCAGGCCTGTGTGATGGTCCTCGGGTGTTCTACTGCCTGCTTGCTACCCTGCTTACACATCCTAAGTGAGTCATGCACAACGTTGGAGTTTGGCAGGAGGGAAGGACGGCACGAGAGCTTTCCTTTTGGCCAGAGCTACAGATGAAGACCACAAGAAGTCAGAGCAGGTGGACACCTGGGCACGGCAGTCATGTGCTCTTGATTCTGTTCCTCGTGTGCCGTGCCCACCCCCAGTTCTGCAAATGAGGATTAATCCCAACGAACATCTTCCTTGAACAGATCGTTGATTAGCACAGAGGATGAGGAAAGTCTAGGCATCCACCCAGCATAGAAGATCTTGCTGGGCACATTCATTAACTCCAAGAGCATTTCAGAAAAATCTTTCATGTTGACTGTGCGGATCATCTGAGCGTATTTTGTGTCTTGCTTTGACCTCAAAGCATGCCTTCCACACCTCACACAAGGTTGTTTTAGGAAAAAAGTCCAAAGTTGGTAAGAAAGTACAACAAAGGCCATCTCCAAAAATCTATGTCCATGAAAATATGACATCTTCATTCTTTGCTAAAATACTTTGACCCTGACTTGGCTCCCTTTCTATTACACTGAAAAATTAAGGAGTGAAAGTTTATTTTTATATCATTGCATCAAAGGCTTCAGTCCATGTGCAGTTGGTGTGATTATTTTTAAAATTGTGGAACAGAACGTCATGTCAGAGAGTAAGTGGAAGAGAGAAACTGCTGACCTCACAACTAGCCTCTATCTGTCCTGACAGCTGACCTTCCACCCTCACCATATACATCCCCTTCTCTCTGTTTGCATCCGTATCCTCACTGTTACTCTCTATTCTCACTGCTGCTCTACTGTTTTGGAATCATGTATCTTGTTTTCCTTCTAAGCCCAGGGTATCTTTCCTTCTTCACCTCATCCATGCTTAAACCTTTCCTGAATGACCTCATTTGAACAAATGAACTTACTATTTTCACCTTTATTTTCCTCCAATTCTGAGTTCACCCAGTTTTCAATTGTACCTCCTACCATGTGTCCCATCCCTGGGGGAAACCTAGGAATCACCCTAATTCTGTATTTTCCTCCTCTTTCCATATGTGTCTAATATAACCATTAGAGGTTTGGCAATAGTGCCAAAGACAACGTTGACTGAGGCAGGAGACCCTCCCTCAAGTTTGCCGCCTACAAAGTAGTACTGATATGGTGGCACAGCCCTGAGGAGGTGGAGGTAGGAAAATCATTGTGCCTCACTGGACTAATTTGGTGAGATGCGTGCCAATGAAAGTCCCCGTCTTAACAAAAGCTGGCAGCATTCTTGAGGAATGACAACTGGCCTTCATGGGCATCTACACACAAATGGACACATGCGCATGTATATATCCTTACAAAGAGAGAGAGAGGCACCTACGGAAAGCAGTAATATATGAGAGTCACCATAAGTCTCGCAGACTTTTCATCCGTAAGGCAAGCTACATATTCTTTCCTGCCTTGTAGTGTTGCTGTGACCTTCCAGTGATTTGTATGCAAATATAGAAGTGTGTGTGTGTGTGTGTGTGTGTGTGTGTGTGTGTGTGTGTGTGTGTTAAATGCTATGGACTCTGAATTGCATTTGCTGCCTTTGGTTATAGTCTGATAAATTATTAGCTTGAACACAAATGACTGGGTCCCTTCACTATGAAAATCACAATGATGCCTTATCAAAAATGGCTATGAATGACATACATATATAAACCCACTGCTCCATGAATGGACATACATTCTCCTTGCCACCATGTTCCTCGAATGACGAACCCTTTGTGCCACATCCTACAAGTGCATAACAGTTAATCATGTCAAGCTTTATACTAAGAGCAATGATCTTAGCTAACATGTGGACATGCTGATTGACATCCAAAAGGGCACCTTACTCTAGAAAATCTTTGCTTTGAGAAAAGGTTAAACCTGGACACTCCCCTCTGGTAGAATAAGAATTCTGTGTGCTCCTCTCTTGTCTCACTCTCTCCTATCATGTTTCCGTCCCCTAGCAGAACGCTCCAAGACATTTGGAAGAGCACATCTGTGCGCATTGATCACTCCTGAGTATGAACTGCTATGAGCTCAGTCATGCCAGGAGTCTTGTGGCTAGGAAATCGGATACTGGGGCTCACTCATGGCGACATCATTGATTAGCACCAGGGATTTTAGGAGAACACTGAGGTTGTCCACCGACAGGTAAATAAAGGACATCCAGGAATTTCCAGTCATGTTTCTAGGAATAGCCATCATTAATAATATTTGCTCATCAGCAATCAGGAGTGAGACAAAGTTGTAATGTGGGCAATAGGCAGCGTGAAAGTGCTGTGGCAATCCACAGGTTTATCAGGAAGATTTAGACAACCTGTACCTCTGGCAGACAAGTAATGTTTTGACATTTTTCATTGGAACACCTGCCTTTATCCTCATTTAAAATCAATAATCTGATAACTTCAGTCACTTTGGCTAAGTTGTCACTTCTTGAGCACCATCTGTGCTTGTTGCTGAGGGAAACAGGAGAGAATAAGGCTGGGTTCCATTGAGGGGCCTGGTCTTCATGGGATGCATAAGTGGTGTGTGTGTGTGTGTGTGCGCGTGTGCGGGGCGCGGGCGTTAGTTTGTGAAAATGTATGCACACCTGAGTCTATATTGTGGTTATGCATATGCTTGTGTGTAATTGTCAATGAGTCTTAATGTATGTGAGAGTGTGTATATGCATTGATGTAAGTGTGGATGTATGTGAGCAACTCTATGTATGCGCGTGACTTTGTGGAGGAACCGGGACTGTGTGGGCTTGGGTGCAGATGAGAGTGAGTTGAGGGGCCCGTGGCAGTTGGCCAGGTGTGGGTCCTCTAGGCTGTGGAGGGTCTGTGTAGCTGGTGGGCAGTGTTGGAGAAGTAGCTAGTGGAGGCTGCCTGGTATGAGGCAGATAAAGTTCTGCGTGTTCTGCTGCCTCCCTACCAAAGGCCAGACAGCAGCCATTAAGGGATGACAGAAGCGGCACCCAGGCCTTGTGGTATCAAGCTTTCAACAAACATCCCTGAGTCCACCGGCTTTGCTCTCAAACCTCAGATTCCTAATTGAACTGGTGGGCGCTGTACTTTATTCCACTGATGGAGTCAACGTGGAAGACACAAAAACTGCCAGGATGCCTCCATGGAATAGTGTTTACCCCTTGTTTCCTGTACTGTGAAATGAGCCGCAAGACTCAGGCCGCTCTCTCTCTTCCACGGGAGGAATAGAGATTGGGTAACTGAAACCACAGGCTTTAGAGTCAGAGATCTGGGTTTGCATCCCAGCTCTGCTCTATGATGTTCTTTTCCTTCTGCCTTCTCAAAGTTAAAATTAAAAGCAACCCCAAATGAAAGCAACATACGCAAGCTTCTTAATATGGAGCCCAGGTCGTCGCTAGCTTGAACAGCAGCTTTGGCCAGCAGTCACCCCCATGTCAAGCAAAGTAGCTGCATCAGATCTTGGGCTGTGGTCTTCCTTTGGCTGCTGCAAGCCAAGGAGAGAGGGTTTGTAGGCCATAAGCATAATAGAGAGACATAATATGAGACGTGAAGGCCATGCGGGACTTCTATGCACTGGAGCCCTCCAATCCCAGGTCCCGCACATCAGCGCTGAGCGAGCTGGACTGGAATGAGCCTAACTTTCTTGTGAATCCTTCTACATCAAACCAGAAATTTTGATAATTGTCCTTTGGTGTGGACAATAGCATGGCCTCCACCGTGCTCCTAACTTACTAAGCATATACAATTGTGGCAAAGTCACCTGGCCTAGCTGAATGTTAGAGTCAGTATCTATGAAGTCAGCACACTTCTTTCTGTAGTCTAGGGTCTCCAAAATTTTCAATAGGATACGCCATAAAAAGTGCGTGATGTAAACCCTAGAATAAATGTTCAAAACTGTTAGCTTGGATGATGGTGATGGTGGTGGCGGTGGCGGTGGCAGAATGGAGATTGTGTCAGCGATGATGTTCAGGTCTGCTGTGTGCTCGTGAGAGTCATATCTCAGCTGATCTATGCCTGCTGTAATCGTGTGAGTTGGTTATTATGAGTCACATGCAAAGCAGGCCATGTTTTGTGAACAAATTATGTAAAGCATTGCTTTATAAGTAGAAAGAAGGATCGCACCTGTGAGAGCTAAGACAGACACTCTGGATATCAGTGAGTAGATTTAAAAAAAGAAAAGCCTGTCTCCTCAGCTATGGGCAAGGTGCTATTGCCCATCTGTAAGGGCCTGAGCGGTAAGGAAGCAGGAGGCTCCGATCTCAAGGCCTCTCAGGAGTGTCCTGAGGAAGGATGCTCGACCACAGGACAGGAAAGCTGTGTGTGTCGCCAGCATGTTGTTGCATGTCTTGTGAATAAAAATGTGGACAACCACTGACAGCAACAGTACTAACCTCTCTTCCAGCATAAGAAAATAGGTTCTTGGGGACTGGAGAGATGGCTCAGCAGTTAGGGCACTTGTCTGCAAAGCCTAAGGACTCAGGTTTGATCCCCCAGGACCCACGGAGATGCCCAAAGTGGCCCATGCATCTGGAGCTCATTTGAAGCAGCTGGAGGCCCTGGCACACCCATTCTCTCTGTCTGTATCTCTTCTCTCAACCTCTCTCTGCTTACAAATAAATAAATAAATATTTTTTAAAAACAAAACAGGTTCTTACATTTTCAGAGCAATTAAAATGGCCCACTAGTGTATGCAGAAGATTCCTTCAAGCTTAGGTTACTCTTTGACTAACAGAATAACCCAAGATCTAACATTTTGGCTAATGACTTTCTTGCCCTATACTGACGGACCAGAATCAAATCCCAGCCCCAAGTGGGGGCTGTCACAGTTGGTTGAGATGCCACCAGCTAGCAGTTCAGATACCTCCCTCTGAGGAGCTAAGCCCAGGGACCCAGCCACCTGAGCAGAAGAGCTCTCATCATGGAAGAGACTAATTTCCGGACCTCCTGAGGCACTCTGTGGGTGAACGCCCACGTGTCCTGGGAGCTGACCTGGGGCCCTCGCACTTCAGGCTCCTGTCAACAGCACTTCCTCCCCACCGAGTCTCTGGAAAGTGTTCTCTTCCTCCTTCCCAGGCCGCCTTTGCTGGGAACAAGGCACAGCAGAGTAGCTTGACAAATGACCTGGGTGAGAGATTAAACGAGCATGTAAAAATTAGCTGCAAGATAAACTTCCTGGGCCCAGAGAGCCTCCCTGCCTGCCCAGCCCCCATGCACCCGCACTGTCGGTGAGAACCTATCTTCCAGGAAGTCGCCTTTCCTACCTGGGCTCATCTGGCCTCCAAGCAGCAGCCAGAGACTACGTGAGCCTTCGCCGCCTTCTATGGTGACAGCAGCTCACCGTCGACAGTTTCTAGTCTGCAAGAGAGCTGTGAGCCACCCTGCTTCTCAGGGCGCTCCTGGAGAGATGCTCGCTCTGGTGCTGGGGCAGAACCACAGGGCTGAGTCCCGACCCTCCTCCCCAGAAGTGTCCCGAAAGCCTCCGATGGGCTCCGAAGCTGCGGAGACCCTGGAGCCCCAGACATCAGAGAGGCCCTCCATGCAGCTCCTCTGCACGTCACAGTGGCAGTTGTGTTGAGTGTGGCTCTGTCTTTCACTTTGCTTCCACTGACTAGGTGTTCTACTAAAAACTTCATGGAAATTTCCCAGTTCGACCTCAGATTAACCCTCCAGAGAGAAACAATGGAATCTTTATTTTTTTCCTCATTTAACAGAGATCTGGACCGCAAACATCAGGAGCCATCCTGTCCTGTCCTGAGCCTCAGCTCCCTCACTGGGCTCAGCCCTGAGGTTTCCAGGGTTTGCTTGTCTTAGCCGGGAGCGTTGACCCCACAAGGACTGTCCCTCAGACAGCTGCCTTGTCGCTGTTAATAACTGACTGTCCTTGCACTTCGGGTGCTTTCCAGGCATGGCTCCCCTTCCTCTTTGACAAAGAGGGAAAGTTCCCAGGAGAAGGAGTCTTTAACAGGGCTATAAATTTGACACTGCAAAAGAAAGTCCTCACTAGGGAACTGGTGACCCATGAAATTAGATGTTCCTTTCGGAGTGTCTGCCCAGCTCAGGAGGGGAGACGGGCCATGCACACTGGGCTTTCCCACCCAGCGCTTCCCCGCTGAGACCGGCACAAATAATGCACCCACACGTGTGAGTCGCTCTGCACGCACGCGCCCTGCTCCGAGCACGCGTGGGCCAAGTCCCCCGGTTCACAGGAGGGTTGGGTGTCCTTAAGTCAAGAGCGCTCCCCTCCCGCACATAACACGACCCCCAAACACGGGCAAGCAGTTCTCACCAAGGCCATATGTAGAGGAGAGGAAGGCTTGCTTAGGGTCTTGAGACTGTCCCAGATGGCCACACACAGTGCCGACCCTGCGCACAGGGCAGCTCAGTGGAGGGCTGGTCTCCATTGCTTTACTTTCATGTGTTGCGGTCTGTGTGGCGCATGCACATGCCGAGGCCAGAGGAAAATGCTCAGCCTCGTGTTTCCTTGGCCGGCTCTCTCGATGAGCGGGATTCTTGGATTCGCCATTGCAGGATCTGCCCAGCAAGCTCCAGCGGCTCTCGGATCTCTGCTCCCCACGGGACTGGGGCCACAGGTGTGTGTAGCCACACCCAGCTGTGCACTTGGGTGCTGAGAAATGGGACTCGGGAGAATTAGGCCCCCTCAGACACGCGTGCTTTTGAGGTAAGCACTCTTCCCTCAGGCCTGGTTACCGTTTTCCTGAGGCTCTGCAGGGCTCTGAGTGAGGGTACACTGGGCAGAGCTACCTGCAAAAAGAAAAAAATTCAAAAGCAATTGATGCACAGGCAGAAGCACACGAAATCAAATGTTGGCAAATAACGTCCGTTTTCACAATTTAGGTTTGAACTTTCAAAAATCTATGAAATTGATGGTCACCTCACAGTCCTGGTAGAATTTCCCAAGGTTTGTCGAAACACAGTGTCTTGCGTACGAGGACGAAGGCTTTTGCTTTAATTGTCAACCCCGATACTAATGCTGGGCCCAGGGGATCTGATATGGAGAAAACACACAGACATTTCAGCCAGTCCATGCTACGTCTTCCGAGGAGGGACGAGGCGTCAACAGCGTTCTGGCTGCACTTTCGGTCAGAATAGCTTCTGAACCTTATATTTAAAAGGTCAGTAGCTTTTGGAATTATTTCCTTGGCACTGCTCTCATCGGAGGAATTCCAATACTAAAAGTGAAAAAAGAAATGTACCTTTCATTCAGTATTTAATCACCAAAACCAACTCACACATATTTAACATATTTATTGTCAATAGTTAGGTACATTGTACAAGCAAATCATGTGATGGTAACTCCATTTCCTTGCTCTCTGCCTCCAACCCACTAGGGGCCCTCCTCGGCGGTCATACTGGATCAGTCCATGGGGTAGGAGGTTATGAATTGCACAAGAGGTAGCCAGCCTTTTTCCCCTTTGTGTGTTGTTGATGGGGGGGCAATGTCTCTGGATATTCTCCCCCACCATGGCTCTTACAATCTTTTTGCCTCCTCTTCCACTCAGTTCCCTGAGTCATGGTGGGTGAGTTTTAAGTCTGTTTTATTATTTAGATCTTAAGAGTCTTTGGACTTCTGCTTTGGGTTGTGTTGGGTATTGTTGGTGTCTGTCTCCATTGACCTTTCATGGGTTATCTGACTTGATAGGTCTCTTGTTTATCTCGTCACTTTCTCGTAGGTTTCATTTGGGCCCTATAAGCCAACTTACACATTGAAAGTACAAGTTTATTCTCTCCTCAAACCAAGAAAACTATACAGACTGGCTTCCTCTTCCCGTTGACACCCTGCAATAATGAGTTTATTTTAGCCCATTTTCCGTTGCTATTATAGGACATCTAAGACTGTATAATTTATAAAAATTAAAGGCTTATTTTGACGCACAGTTCTGGAGGCTAACAATCTGATATAGTGTGGCCCTATCAGGTGAGGACCTCGGATTTGCCATAACACAGCAGAAATCAGAAGGGCACATGGGTGCGGACAAAGGGGACAAAGGAATCCGGTGGAATCTCTAGCTCTCTTTGATGCTCTGAGTTCCTATGACAACCCTGTCATTGAGCTATCTTGCTCCAGCTCACCTGTCCAGGACAGAGATGACTCCCATGACTTGGAGCCACAGTGCCTATATCAGGGCTGTTGCCACTAAATGTCTCACGAATATGCTTATCAATAACTGGAGTTTCCCTTGTTTGCTAAGTAACGAGAACACCACCATCATGGTCAGGCTATGAACACAGAATCTTTTGGAATGTTCTGGACAGTCTACTTGTGTTAGTTTTAGCTCATACACCTCACAGAGATAAGTCCCTGACACACAGAGGTTGCACCCAGAGCAGCTCCACTCGAAAGTTCAAGTGGTCTCCCTATGGCAGGGTGTGAGCGCCTGCTCTGCTGAACTCTGATACTCCACATGGTTGAGCAGCTGAAGGAAAAGCACATCATACAAGGCAACCCAGATCCAAGTCAGAAAATTAAGTGTTACAAGCATGGAGCATTTATCTCCACAATCTTTGGTAATCAGGGTTTTATTTATGCAGTACTACACCCATGATGTCAGCCAAAAACTGAACATAGATGGCCAGTGTGAATCCCAGGCCTCACAAGATGGTGCGGCTGGCAGGAGGGCAGCTGAGGCACGTGCAAGCATCAGCGGCATTGTTTCTGTGAGCCAGGATGACTGTGCCAGCCCCTGTGAGAGAGGCCCATACAGTGCGCCTCTAGGAACACGTGTACCCACGCACACACCCGCATGTGGTTCTATACACAGTCGTGCCCACTCGCAGCTTGCCCCACTGTCCTCTTTTCATGCTCATTTTGGTCCTTTTCCCTCTGATCTCATCACAGGGGCCCCCCTGAATGCTTCACCAGTGATCATGACCTGATCTTTCTCAATGTGGAGTTTAGAGCGGCATACTATGGTTTGCTGAGACGGAGGGTAGGCCACAGAGACTCCTTGCTGTAGGACTAGCTGTCAGATATGGGTCACCCTGGGAAGACAGACACTTCTTGCTTCATTCTGTGACTATTCCTGCCTCACCAGAGGCATCTCATCTTCTGGGCTTTGTGGTTTTATTAGTGCTCTTAAATTTTTTTCTTTCCTCTTCATTTTGAAGAGTAGTAAGAAAGAGGAGGTTATCATGGTGTGAACTGGCTCACACGACCATGTAAGAAGGAAGAGGCTCTCATGGTGTGAACCGGCTCATATCACAATTTCAAGTAGCTTTTCCTGAGCTTCAAAGAGTGGTGATAAACAACACGGTCGGTCGGTTGCCATATCTGGGATCCCACTGGCCTTCCCAGGGCCCAGCCTCAGACGGACCCAATGTCTCCAGAGGCTGTTTGTCTGTAGATCTTGCTTTGCACAAATCACTAGTTTTACCTGGAGCTCACAGAATGACCTGATTGCTCCTGGCAGAATATGTTGTGGTTACTCTCTCTGGACATGAAAGTGCACACGAGAGGCACAGAAAGAAGGTATGGCATTGCCAGAAATGTGAGAGACTGAACACAGAAGTCTGAGTGGAGACAGTGCCCTGTCCATCAGGACCATGAGAGAGTGTACAGGAATATGCGTAGAAACCTCACTCTGTCACCCAAGACTGTGAAAGTGTACACATGGGCCTGTGTGGAGAAAGCGCCAGGTTGGCCAGAAGCTCAGGGTGGAAACACCTAAGCTCACTAAATGAGCACCTAAGTGCCTCACTTGCTACTGTGGTTTTCTTTTAGAACTTCCTTGCAGAATAGGCTGTTTGTGGATCGAGAAGAACTGGGAAGGAATTAAGACCCCCTTCTGAATGTGGTAACTTGTCCTGAAGCCCACCATAAACTGAGATGAGTGCAAACCAAAGCCTATTTGGTCAGTTGTGTGAAGGGCAGTGTTTCCTGTGGAAGAAACACTGGGTACTTACCTTAAAAGTCTCTCTGTGATTTCAGCTTGTATATTGGTGTGTCTTTAGAAATAGATTTGATGTCTCAAAGTTGTGTTTGCTTGTGTGTCAGTGGTGTGCAGAACGGTCCCAGACATTAGCCATTTGTTAAGGGCACTGACTGCGGTCCTGCAGGAGGTTGGCTTCCCTGAAGTGTTACTGCAGCATCACCCAGACTTAACCCTGCACATTGTCCATCATACCAGAATGGATTTGTATTGCAC
This sequence comes from Zapus hudsonius, assembly GCA_004024765.1. NCBI lineage: Eukaryota > Metazoa > Chordata > Mammalia > Rodentia > Dipodidae > Zapus > Zapus hudsonius. The sequence continues at coordinate 70,207 of PVHP010002565.1, forward strand.
ATTGAGTAAACACCTCAGGATGATTGTTTCTCTTATTCCATTGAACTTATTAATAGAATGAATAAAGGCAGCATTCTTCTGTCATCTGGATTAAATGATCCTTACTGTTATTAAATGCTTGGCGGTTGCTTTGAGTACTAACGATATAATCAACTATAGAAAATGAGGGTTAAAATTTTTAGGACAGCCATAAAGCCCCACTTGACACAGTAGCGGTTTTCCCTTGTTGAAGCAGCTAAGGCAAAAGCAGGTTAGCATTTAGGAGCTCCCCAGCACATGGCTAAATGAAGCCATTTGCCTAGAAGCTTCCACCAGGCTAGTCACAGAGCTCTGTCCCTCTTGCCAAGCCTAGCGCAGGTACAGAGGAGCAGAGACGGGTGTCACGGGAGGAGTGACCACTCATGGAAAGCTGACGTGCCAACAGGATCACCCTGTCACGGGCTTGCTCAACCCCATAACTGAGTTCTGCACAGACAAGCCGGGACTTTCTGAGCATTCGAGAGTCAGCCCGGTGCTCACTGCCCCCAACACCTCACAAACACTCACTGCGTGTGTTTCTCATTGCTTTTTCTAAAAATGAATTTTTTTAATCTTCTGATACAAAAACTCGAGTCATGCCTTGGTTTAAAAAGGAAAATCAGCTAGATGCGGGTCTCCCAGTACTCGGGAGGCAGAGGTAAGAGAATCACTATGAGTTTGAGGCCAGCCTGGGCCTACAGAGTGAGTGCCAGGTCAGCCCGTGCTAGAGTGAGACCCTACCCTGGAAAAAACCCTGTAGTAACTCCAGCTAATGAGTTGATGACCATTGCTTTTATCCATCTGTACATGCCTATGCATGAACACACACTTACACACACATATTCACACACATTTATACAGATGGGAGAATGTTGTTTGAGTTTCTGCCAGGAGTAGTCTTTTCCTGAAAAGCCCTTTTACTTGTTGGCTTTGTGGTGGGCTGCTCTCTGCCCTGCCCTCCACCCTCCCCATCCTTCCCCGTCAATTCAACATACACGGTGCAGTTTTCTACAGTACATGTAGAAGGAATCCATCCCTTGTTTTTTAAAGAATCACATTGCCACATTCTGCCTAATCCTTTTCTGCTTCCTCCTTTTTCCTCATTAAAGAATGTTTGCAAGTCATTTCTGTGATACCTACAAAGTGACAGAGTGTGGACCCATCTGCTCTTTCCCGGGTTCCTGGAGGTTGTCACACAGTGTCCCATCCTGTCTGTCTGTCAGACCACCTGACGTTTAGGTATCCATGAGTCCCCCAGGATATCACACCTAAGTTTCTGGGGAGCACATTTTCTTTTTCAGAAGTTAGTCGAGATCCCTCCCCCAAATGTCACTGCTCTCGTGACAATCATGTGACAATCTTTTCGAGAATCTCTACAAAATAGTACTCCCAGGTATAGAGTACTCCTTAGTGTTGAAAGAGATGGAGAAGAAAAGGCCAGTTTGTGATGGCTTGAATGTTAAATGTCCCCACAGACTGGGATTTAAACACGCGGTTCCCAGCTGGAGGAGCTGTTTCTGGAGGTTTGGGGGGAAGCAGGTCACAAGGAGGCAGGTCTTTAAGGAGTGTCTGAAACCTTCCTGAACTCTCCACTTCCGGAGCCACCTGTCCTACTGCCATGGGAAGGCGCCAGGCCCAGGGGACCGAAATCTAGACCACAGCTAAAATAAACCTTTTCTCCCGAAAGTTGCTGCTACAAGGTATTTTATCACAGCCATGACAGATGTAACTAATCCAACTCTTAGCCTAGTTCCGTTATTACACTGCCTGCTAGTGTTTCTCTTTGACTAAGGCTCTTCCATGTACAAGTGGCGATAAGGAATTCCGTCTTATCCCTGGGAAAGAGCAGTGGGAGCTGCCTTGCGGCCTCGCCTCCGTGCGGCACCTGTGCTTCTAGGGGCTTCATCTGCCCTGCACTTGCAACATTGTTTCCCTGCAGCCAACTCCGGAACGAGCCTGTGAGCCCTTTCCCAAGACGCCTGTCCAGCTTCTGAAAGAAGTGCTCTAGCCACAGGGCAGAAAGGACAAAAAGCCAAAGAGACTTCCATGTCTACAGGGGCCGCCAGAGTTAGAAATACAACCTTAAAAAGACTTCTTTTGTAAGATAGGCCTGGTGGCACAGGTCCCAGATACCCGAGAGGCTAAGGCAGGAGGATGACAGACTTGACAGAGCAAGCTCAAGACCGGCCTAAACAACGTCGTGAGAGCCTGTTCTCAACAACGAAAGCAGGAACCAAAAGAGAGGGTGCAAAGGGCTCGGCACGCGGCTTAGTGTGAGTAGAGCAGCACTTGCCTAAGAGAGGGAAGGCCTTGGTTCGGTGCCGAAAAGATGGCGACCAATAAAGGTTACACAGTCTAAATAAGGCCAAGACCTAAGGCAGAAAACTGTGACATCCTGCTGAAGAGCATAGACAGGAACCTAAATTAGCAGAGAAGGGCCTCATGGTTATAAGAGAAAATCCTCGATCTCATGAAGACCATAGCTTTCCAGAAACTGGAAATTTCTATGGATTCTGTAATTTCCAGTCCAAATCCCTGTAGCTTCTCATCAGACCTAGAAAAATCATTTCCCAATTTGCACGGAAGAGTACACCAGATATATTGCAGAAGCTGCCCCAAAGCAGAACAGTTCACAAACATAGGACTGCCAGTGAGCCAAGCAGCAAGGCAGAAGCGTTCAAGTCAGCCATTCCTGAGAAGAGGTGCGGCCACTCCCACTTGGCCCCAGAGTTTCAGCCACAGAGCAGAAGTCAGGCTCTGAGGAAGCAAAGGTCACAGCACTGAGGGCTCGACGCCTTCATAATTGCATGAAGAGACTTCCATGGAGAGAAGCTTCTGCAAGCTGAGATGGACACAGAAAGCCCTGGACTCGTGCGGGTGGGATGAAACTGGATCTAACTAGCCACCTCTCAGAACAGAAAACCATGTTGGCAAAAGTCCAGCCATCTTTGCCACAGAGAAGAAGCATCCTGATTCCAGAACCACAGGAGGCTCTCTCCACATCCTCACCTCACCAGGGTCACCACCTGTGTTCCTCTTCATTGTGAACCTCCGAGTGCAGCCTGCTCGGGAATCCCCACAATCAGCTAAGGGCTCCCCAGCGCTGTCCTCCTCCCTCACTGGTCTTGGAACCATGACAGCTCTGCCTTGTCCTCCCTCCCTCCTTCCTCTAGTTAGGAAAACAGCCTCACCCCAATGCAGTGACCTCACTCTGTCTGGACACCACCTTCCCCTCTTCATCACAGTGGGCAGAAGGGGAGGGAGCCTCAAGTGCTTGTCCTTCCCACCCCCTCCATCTTCCTTAGAGTCAGCAGCCGGGATAAGGGTGGCAGCAATGGCTCTCACTCGTCCTCTTGGTCCCACCATCCAGATCACTCTCCCATTCCCACACCAGAACCAAGGACCCCAGGACCCTTTCCCCATATCCTTTAGGTGACCTCCAAGCTCAAGGTCCCAACCGAACTGCCTTTCCCACACATGCCTACGGCCTTATACCCACACTCTCTGCTCTTCAGGGTGGTCTCCGTCCAACTCGGTCCAGCAGGACATCTAAACACATGGAGCGCATGGAAGAAGAGCACAAAGAAAACGTCTCCTATTGTGTGTGTGTGTGGTGTGCATTGCACAAGTGCACATGCGCATCTGCATGCATGTGTAGCATGCCTGTGCGAGATAGGTGAGTGGTATTGCATGTATGCCCGTGTGTTCAGGTGTGTGCTGTGTACCTGTGCTCAAATGTATTGCATGCCTGTGTGTACATAGGCCTGTGTGTCGGTAATGCACTTCTTCTGAGCACTGAATGGTGTTCTTGCTCCCTTACCAGTGGAAGGACTCACGTACCAGCCCTGCGAGAGAGCCACGACTGCCCAGCCATCAACTATCCTCCTTCCTCACGCGCTGGCCCTTTGCCCCCTGGAGGCCCAACTCAGGCTGGCTCCACAAAGGCTCCCAGTGCGGGCGGGCATTTCCACACCGGCACCCCCAGCATTTTGGGAAGTCTAGCGCTGTTCTTCCTTGAGATGCTTTTGTCACTGGTAGAAACTCCACCACTGCCTCTGGCCCCAAGGGTACGCGTGGCTGAGCAAGCACACTCTGTCCACCCACGTCCAGATCCAGGATTTTCCGTGGGTCCCGGGCATCCTGCCTTCCTCTGGCTTCAGCACTGATCCTGGGAGCTTCCTGTTGCCTTTTCCTCTGTCTCTTGCTCGGCAGAAAGAAGGTGCCTCTCAGTCCCAGACCAGTAGCCCTGCCCACAGCTGCCCTGAGAGCCTTCCCTGAGTGTCTGGCACAGAACAGCCTCTCGAGGATACCTGACTCCCAGTTTGGGGCATGGACCTTGTCTGCACTGTAGTTTCATCGCGTAAGTGTTCTCCACACTGAGACCACTGGACCCTCACCTGCCTTCCTCACGGGCCACATGAGACAGAGAAGCTATAGGCAGGATGAAACTGTGGGTCTAAATAGCCACCACCTCTCAGAACAGAAAACTATGTTGGCAAGGTCCACATTTATTCATTAAGAAGAAGAAGATAATGCATCAGAATCCGGTGAGCCCCTGATGTCCTTGCTCAGAGCTGTCATAAGAAGCAATGCCCAAGCGTCCAGATAGTAGACCTGGCTTCTGAGGACACTCCGCCTTCTCACCTTTCAGTCACAGGCAACTTGGTTTCCCCCCCAAAGCCCCTCACCATATCTTTAAAGCCATGGCAGTAGCACGTGACCTCGTGGGGCCTCTGCCTGGCAGCACATGGTACACCTGCAGCTTGGGCCTCACCTAGATGCCAGCAGGGGCTCACCTCAATAAAAGCCACGGAGAACTTGTTAAGGACTTAATTGTTTTACTTTTGGGGGCTTTTGTTTGTTTCTGAAGCAGGGTCTCATGTTGCCTGGGCTTTATTTAAACTAAACTCGAGCCACCCTCCTCAGCATCTGGAATAGCAGAAGCCACAGGCAGGCCACCTTGCCTGGCTGGTGGGGTCCAGTGGGGCTTTGCTGCTGCTGGTTTTGACATGTAGATGAGCCTCCTTTCCGTGGCTCCGTCTTCATCTTCCCTGAAGGAGGCGGCGAATGCAGATATGATTTAGACACCCCACTAGCGCAAGCCCAGCTTCACATCTCTGGCCCTCATACGCCAGCTTCTTGCCCTCCTCTACTCCAGACAAGGCAGCTGTGCCCTACCTGCATCTGCCCAGTACCCAGAAAGGGCCCAGCGTGAGTCAAGAGGATCTGTGTGAGCATCCGGGGTTTGTCTTTCTTATTTCTGGACTGAGGCTCTGGGGAGGGGGCGCAATCCCTTTCTCACAAAAATTCCCTCCAGGCACCAGGATGGCACTGATTTCCTAAACCAACTCTTCTGTAAAGTGAGACGAGACCAGGGGAGGGAAGAGCCAGGTACACAGCACCCAGAAAGGCATCTCAGAAGGCTCTTCTGGGTCCCAAACACCTGGCCCTAGATCCCAAACCAGAGCAAGTGCAGAGATAGGATACAATGTTCTGGAGTCAGGTCTGGGACGGACACAATCAGTCAGGCTCTAGGTCTGACACGTGGAGCTGGAGGATAGGTCAAGAACATGGCGTGACCCCTTCAGGGCTCTTCAAAACGGAAAAGGAATCAGATGTGGCCGGAAGCATGCACCACACACAAGCATGGTGGCAGGAGCTGGTCTTATTCGATCCACAGCCAGGAAGCAGAGAGCAATGAGTGCCGGGACTCAGTAAGGTGGGTCTTCCCACCTCAACTAAACTAATCCAGATCATCTCTTCTAGGCATGCCCAGAGGCTGGTTTCCCAAGTGGTTCTAGGTCCTGTCAAGTTAACAAACAATAGAAATCATTACGCCTCACCTGGGTTTCCACTGGACTGCTCATTCTGGGCTTCCACCGGCTCCCACACTGTGGGTCACGTGGGCCACGGCTGCTTTGGCTCCCACCCCCACTCTGCACCTTTCCGCTGGCAGCTCGCTGGAACTTCTCTCCTCTGCTCTGCACAGGATGGCCAAGGGGTCGGAGTCAGAAGCAGCTCACATCAAAGAGTGTTTGTCTTGGTTTGAAGCCTGTTTGGGTCGACACCGAGATAAGCTGCCCTTTGGCCCGAGCTGCTAACAAACACCAGGTCTTGGTCTCTCTTGCTGAGGGGTGTACAGCGCATTCAGAGCTGGGACCACCACCTTGCATGTTAATGAGCGCATCACTGGGAGCATCCAGGTGCTCAGCATGGGCGCTGTCATCGCTGATGCTGTGTCAGGTCCTGTGACTGTCACCCATTCTTCAAAGGAGACATTGAGAGCTCCCGTCTGATGACAGGTAAGTGGCGAATCCTGGAATTCAAACATGAGCCAACCAGTAAGCCTGTCATAGTGAGGCCTCGACAAGGATGACTCCTTGTCCACCAAGTCCATGCTTCTTCCTCACTGGACGTGTGCCGCTCATCACTCTCCACTGTCCTGCAACTTGGCTTCTGCCACTGCAGCCTGTGTCAAGGCTGACTCCTGCGTCCTCTGGCGCAGACATCAAAGTGAGAAGTGAAGCTTTCACCACAAAGGGAAAGAGCCCCGGGAAAGACAAAACAAACACTTTCTGGAAGTCTCAAACTGCTGTGACAAGGTGACTGTCATAGACCACTCTACCTTATCTGACACAGGGAGCTGACATTAACTCAGCACAGAGTCCATGTTAAAGAATTTAATACAGCAGATTCACATTTATTCTGGGCCCAAAGGGTCAGGGCTCAAGAAACTGGCTGGCCTTGTCTCCTCTTGTGTGTGGCCATCCTGGCCTGGAAGGACAGAGGATACTCATAAGAACTTGTGTTTCAAGCATGGGACTCGAGACAGTATGATCAACCCTTTGTATATGATTTTCTATTTTTAGGTCTTCTGTGCTGTATAATGCTGGCACACATGCAGGCTCGTGAAGCCACGTGCATTTATACCTGCAAGACTAGCACGGCAGGACTCTTCCCTGCTGAGGTCTTAGCTGGTTAGAATCAGAATCAGACCAGTTCCTCAGGCTAGAGGCCTCTTTCAAACCCCAGTTTCAGTCTCAGCCCCTTGGCGATGGCCACCTATCTACCTCCAGGCCTCACCATGGGATTTCAGGCAGCAGCACACAGCACAGACATTGTCTTTTGCAGAAGGCGTCTCTCTTTTCACAGCCTGCTGCAGAAAGCTGTGTCTAGAGCCCATTTGATACATCAGCCCCAAGAACGTCTCCTGACAGCAAGCTCACCTTGCGATCTTCATCACACTGAAACCACTTCCTAAAGCCCAAGTGCACACAGCTAAAGGAAGTGTGTGCTTCCCAGGGGTCTGCAGTCATGGCCTATTGTGAAATTTCATCTGCTACTCCATTCCAGAAAGATCTTCACATGCTAACATAGCCAGGTAGTTTCCCAGTCATTTTGTGAGAGACAAGTGTCCCCCAAGAAAACAGAGATTCCAAAAGAAGAGGTCTCTGCCAGAAGATATGAGGTTTGCACAGCCCCTCCCCTTCCCATATGCCGTCACAGCTCAGCTTAGGACATCTGCCCATTCATTCAGTTATTCTGTACTGAGCCCACTGCACGCCAGGGACATGTTTAGACATCAGGAAAACTGTGGCATAGAACAGATGGGAGTCCTCGTCCTCACGGTACTTGCATCCGTGTGCAGGCCCGTCCTCGGACAAACCAAAGTGTGTAGGCTGAGGGTGATGGCTGAGAGAGAGACAGGTTCCAGGCAGGGCAAGAAGCTCAAGGCACAGACCACTAACCAGATGGGGCAGCTTCAATGGTTCTAACCCCTGCCTTCCGGGGCCCAGGCAACTGGGCCTACCCTCATGTCAGAGTCCTCATGTGTGGGGCCTGCTAATGCCCATGAGACCTTGCTTTGCCATCCCTATGAGACACTGCTATGTTGGCACCACCATTCAGCTCACAAGCATGACAGAAGTAAACACCTTGGGAAGGCCATGTGAGCGAAGCAGATAACCCTGCTTACTGGTTGCTGTGAGGCGCAAAGCATCAATAAGCATAAGCTCTAGTGTTGAAACATGTTGACCCGAGCGAGACCTTTTATGGCTGCACATGGATCCAGGATGTCCCTGTGCCTGCAACATCGGATGACTAGCCCTGAGGCTGAGTCTACGCCATCCCGCAACACCCCACCATGATTTCGTTCTGTTTCTGAGGTGTGTAGAGATGATCCCGCACTTCAAGAACAAGACGGCCTTCTTCTCCCTCTTCCCATTGCCACCGCTCACAAAATGCCAGACTTCTGGATTTTCTTTGATCAATTCATCTTGCAACCCCAGGAACCTCCTGTGCTTTCCTAAGACCTCTCTGAATAAATGCTCTGAAGAAGCATTTTGCAGCCTGGTTCCAGGTTTTGAGACAGAGCCACAGACAAGACAGAGATGTCCTGGCTTTCATCGGGTTGATCTCTAACAGAACAGACAGAGGACTAGACCAGCAAGCAAATGAATGAATAAGATTGCCCAGGCACTGGCAAGTGTTTGTTGAAAGACCACAGAGGCAGGCTAAAGCAGGTGTGATGGGCTGTGGAGGGAGACCCTGGAGAAGCTGCCTCACTTCTGGGAACCACCATCTAAGCCACTGTGCCTAGAGCAGTGAAAAGATCAAGGTCTATGAGTTTGGTGTGTGCTGGCTGCACAGTAGAGGTGAACAGAGGCCAGATCCTGGCTTTGTGGGACTCCATGAAAAACTGTTTTATCTGAAGTTCAACTAAAATTTAAGTCGGTGGTGCCTGGAATAACGCGAGGGGTGTCGGCTGCTTGGATGTCTGTCCTCTTCATGTTTGGATGCAGCTTTTGGCCTTGAGGGAGCGTCAGAAGACCTAGTCTTAGGGCATTATAACCCTGTTGAAGCTACACTCAGACCAACCTCAGCATGGGGAGACCAGGCCAGTACTCCTTCCTGCTAGTGCTGGGAGACCCAGCCCATTCTACCTGAGTTGACCAGAAGGCCACCTGGCCTGTCTTGCCTGAACCCTCCCTCTTTCCATACGTCCAGGTTCTCTGACCCAGCAATGCCACACAGGTAGATGGCCCCGGGGCCGACCTCTCAGCTGCCCTCCGCCCTCATTGGTATCTTCCTTTCCATCCTCCCAAAACCTCTCTCACTCATTACTCTTGTCCACCCGCATGTGGCCACAGCCCAGCAGAGCTGTGCATCTACCTGGTCGTGGAGTGGGGAGCTCAGAGCCCCTGGAACCTGAGTTGAGACAGAAGCAAGCGCCAAGCTGGGCGACCTCCGGAAAGAATCACAAATCCCCTGGACAGAGGACTCGCTCTAGGAAGCACCCAGAAGTGGGTTGCGGGATCTAGCTGTGGATGGAGGACGTGACTCTGGGGATGGTTAAGATAGAGTCAGAGGTCACATTGTCACCAAGTCCGTTTGCATATCCCCAAGGGCTTTGGGAAAACAAGGGCTAAGCTGTTCCCTGGATCCTAGGAAGCTATCTTCTCTGAGAGCTGAGTCCTCATCTGACCTTGCTGGGCCACTAGGCCACAGAGAGCTCTGTGCCTTATCCTCCGGTCCAACCTGGGTCAACGGAGAAGTCTCGGCACAAGATTCTTTCAGAAGCTCCAAATCCTCTGAGCTGGGCCTGGGGTGGAGGCCAGACCCAAGTATATCCAGAAAAGTAGGCGTCCCCAGCCCTGCTCAGGCAGCAGTTTCTGGGAGAGCATTATTATTTTAGCGATAACTGGGAAAGAAAGCAGGTCAGCGTAGCACTTCCCCCCATTGTTGGCCATTTTTATCAGGGGCTGGAAAACCACAGCAGTTCCCCAGGGCCTGGAGCAGAGGAGGTCTGTAGACAGGAAACACAGGCTTGCAGAAAGTTCCAGCAGGTGAGACAGATCCATGCGGGCCAGGACTAGCAACGGTTTTAGTCCTTAGAACTGTAGCCTGTGCCTGACTTTCTGATGCTTTTTGTTCTGAGTAGCTCAGAGAAAATGGTGGACAAAGCAGCATGTCTCCTCAACCTCTGGGGAGGGAGACTCAGGAGGAAGTGGCTCCTGTGAATGTGGGGACTGGTGGCTCAGGCGCAGGACACCCTGCCAGGCACTTTATTCTAAGATGTCACCATCAGGTTATTTCTGAGATTTTCCGCGCTGTTCTGTGGTTGTGGTCATCTCCACTGAAAATTCTACCCAAGGACTTGCCGGAAGCTCTGAAGCCCCATAGCCGCCTTCAGTAGATGGTGCAGAAGAATAGCTCACACAGGAGAACCAGTGTGTGTTGGTTGAGCGCCAAGATGAACAACAAAATCTCTGTTCTGTGCAAGAAACTGGAGGGATAAAGAATGAGTGAGGACTTATCCCTTCCTCTCAAGCAAGCTCAGGGACAAAGATCACATAGGTTTTACAAGGATAGATGATAGTGACCCTCATAGAGACACTGGTCAAATGATGGACACGAATGATTGCGCTTAAAGGCATCACGATGATGACAGCTGGATAACTGATGGATCCATAGGTGCGCATGCAGACATTAGTGAGATGACTGAAGGACGGTTGCATGATGATAGGCATGTAGGCAAATTATAGATACAAAGCTATAGAATTAGCCAGATACCTAGGCAAATGACGGGTAGAGAGATAGAAGACACGTGGCAGAGGGTACGTGACTTACCAACATGCATTAGTGAGATGAGGGGCAGATATATAATGACAGCTAGATAGATGCACAGGCAGACACCTGGCAGTGTAGGTGGACACAGATCCCAGTCTTGGAGCTCAAGTCCTAATAGAAACGATACCCGAGAGGCGCCCTATAGCCTGCTCCTCTCAGCACCAAACAGGACACGTCTCACTCCTTCTTCAACCCAGGTTAAATTCTCAGCCACCTGTCTTCTCTCTTTCATTTAATTATTCATTCATTAGTTTAATGATCAAAGTAGATACTGATTACCAAGTGCTGAGATGTGAGAGCTAAGGAGTCCACACAGGCACCGCCCTCAGCCCTGCCACCTGCAGCGGGCATAGCCAGGACACGGGCAGCCGTGGGGAGAAGCCCTACGGTGGCAGGGTTCAGCAAAGGTCCCACACTTTCAAACAACCAGAATCGGAGGCCACACCCAGACTGTAGCACATCACCCAGACCTGACTGAGGAGCAGGAAGAGATGCACAGTGAGGGAGGACCAGAGAAATGAGCAGTGAAGGAGGGCCAGCAGGCCTACGTGCAGATGCAGGGCCGGCTGAGGGTGAGCCGAGTTGGAGCGGTGATCACACCACACATGACTCAGGAATTGAGAACATCAGCGGCTGATTCTGCTTTGTATTGCTAGGATAGAACCCAGCATCACCTGTAAAAAAAAAAAAAAAAAAAAAAAGGACCATTATTTTTCAGTTATGGAGTCTTGGAAGTCCAGAACCTGGGGCTGGCATCTGGCCAAGGCCTGCTTGTATTGGCTGACAGTGGAAAGCCAAAGGGTCTGGCTTACCTTTTATGTCTAGTGCCGATTTCACCATCACTTCACAAGGGTGTAGTCCCCGGAGTATGATCTCATTCTCACATCCACACTGCTGTACTGGGGTAAAGTTTTCAGCATGTAAACTCAACTTTGAGAGACACGTTCAAATCATAGCAGATATAGATGACCCATTTTCCGAGGAATCAGATTGTATTAGAGCAAGTCAGAGAGGGAGCTCACCCTGAGGATCCAGGCTGGAAATGAGAGACTGAGCTAGAATGCGGAGTACAGAGACCTGAGTAGAGTGTGCCAGGCTTTGTGGCTGGCGAATACAGAGTAACTGAGAAGGTCCAGAGCACAGAGCACTGGCAGCCTGGGAGTCACATGGCTTAGAGAAGAACACAGGTTTGTTTAGGATCTACTGTCTGCAGTGGTTTCTGAACATACTGAGCCAAATGTTGTATTGATACTTGGCCAGAGGAAAAACTCAAAGATGTAAACACGCAGTTTACATCTATGTGATGTACAACTGTGATGTAGAAGAGAACAGCTCTAGAAAAACCTACTGTGGGAGGAAAGACTGGCCCTCAGAGACCATGTGGCTGGGATGCACACAGAGGGGAGGGCTGCAAAACCATGGGTGAGAAGCGTCTCTGGGGTGAGGCGGGTGCAGAAGAAGCAGTCCACCAAGCTAGTAGGTCTGGACTCTGTACAGCCCACCTGCTCTCTGAAGTGACAGGCCATACCTCCTATGTAGAACCAACTGTCACTAAGGTGCCCTTCCCAAGATGGTACCGGAAAGGTCCTCTGAGAAGACTAGAAAGTGGAGAAGTTAGAGGCCTGTGTGTGCAGATGGAAGCAGAGAAGAGCACCGGCACTGCAGTGGTTATACCACCTAACAGGGTCTCCAAGGCGTCCCACCATCTAGGACACCTTGGAGTCATCAGTCTGGGTCACACATCCCCGTTCTACCCAGAAAATTCTAAAACATCTGCTGTGGCTTCTGTTTATTGGTGGCCAGCCCAGTGAAAAAATATTTTGAGATGGCATTGACAACAATGAGTAGTGCCACTGAGACCAAATGAGAAGGACCCAGTGGTATTTGTAATGGCTTCATAGAGGACAGCCTTAGCCAGAGAGGTTTTGGAGGTGGAGGAGCCAGTTGCTGGGTATTGAGGAGAGACACGATGCCAGCCACTCTTTAAGAAGCTTGCCATGTGTCCAGTGAAGGGGAAGGAGAGCTTTTGGGCCTCTGCCGCTAGAGCAGGGCTCTTGTACCTCATTGTTTTGTTCCGAACCAGCAGAAATTCCTGTATGTGAAGGTAGGCCCAGAGATGTCCAGCAATGTCCAGAGAAAGGGGGATTTACTACAAGACCCCAAAGAAGCTATAGGTGCAGAGGACAAGGGCGTCCTTACACAAGAGGACGAGGACCTCATACCCTGACAGAAGAAACATGTGCCCATCACTATGGTACTGGTGGAGGATTTTGTGCTCTTATGAAGGGAGACTGTTGCCCACTGACCTGGGCCCACTATCAGAGCACTGTCTACACACCACAAGGACCCTCCATAAGCATGTTCTCAACAGCCATGGTCACCGGACACAGTCAATTCAACTGTGCTTGGTGTCGTCCCACCTGTGGGAAGTCAAGAATGATGTTCATGGTGATCTTGACCCTCTCATTATGCTCGCAGTGATGGACACACTCCAATGTTGCTCACAGTGATGGAGACCTTCCCCCAATGCTCACAGTGACATAGAGACCTGCCCGCGATGCACACAGGGATGGAGAGCCTCCCTGTGATGGAGGCTCGTGGCCACAGAGACACTCTGTCTTCATGTCTGGCTGCAGTGGCGAGAGCCACCTTCCCTGGCCAGTTGATTACCTCTGCCAGGAAGATTTCCAAGTGCCCTGCTAGTGCTCCCACATTCCAAAAGTGTTGTGTCATGTGCCTCCTGTTATTCTAACATCCCTACTGTGCCCAGAAGGCGTCCATGCCTGTTCAACACCTTGATTTTCATGGGGGACCTCCTCCCAGTCTGTATGACCACTGCTCCCTAGATAAACCAGGAGCTGTCACTCCGTATGCCTTTGTCTACTTCAAGGCAGCTACCTTCTGCCTTGGCCTATGAGGCTGCTCCCTACCTTCCCAGTAGTACTGATGTGCTCCCCTTGTGCCCTTCCCTGTGGACATGTGCTGTGACCTACGGCTCTGATGCTGTGACTCTTGGCTCACCATCTCACCCAGGCATATCACCCCTGATGGAGATGTTGGCTCTATTCAACACTAGAGCCAGCATGCAGATGGCCCACAGTCCTGCCCTGCCCTGGCTTTCTTCCCTTGGAGGCACGCTCGCCTTCCCTATCCTTTTCTATGATAAACCCATCCACATGGCCATGTGGCCTCACACATCCCCATCCCAGCTGAACCGGAGGGGCACATCAATGGGGTGAATACCTAGGCAGCTGCTGTGGTGGTTGGATGTGCTCGTGAGTGGCAGAGAACAGGGGAGACAGTCTTTTGTTCCCACATTCACAAAGATCCTGCTTGCCCAGATGATGATAAACATCTGGTGGATGTAGACTTTCGGGCAGTCACCAGATGGTTCCAAGCGTGCAGCTGTGTGGCATCCTAACAACCAAGTATCCAGCTGTTTGACCACACTGTCCTTTAAACATCCGGCATGTGATGAGCCTCATGTATAAAAGGGAGGTCTCTTTCAGGCCGCCTTGGGTCTTCCATATGGGTCTTAGCCACAAACTCAATCCATGAAGCCCCTTGTTTGAAAACCTGCAGACACAAACAGATTTCTTCCTTATTTTCCTTGCACAAACTTGTGAGATTGTCCCACGTGAGAGCAAGTCTCCTTGCCTACATGCAATACTGACTGTGGACAAAGGATAACAGGAGTGCAGCCATGGACTTGGGACAGGGCTCTGTTCTGAAGTGCAGCTCAAATACCCATTCATAGGGCACCTGGGCCAACCCACGAGAGTGGTGCTGGTTCCCGTGTGAACGGAGGAGCCTCACCAACTGGGTGCTCAGCTCAGAATTGTCTCTGCCTCTCCTGCCCTGCCACGCAAGAGCATATAGCTAAGGCTGTGAGAAACAGTTCAGAATCAGTAGCTTTAGAAATCCATCCAAGAAAACTTGGCACCCATCTCCACACACAGTGAGGGCAGGCAGAGAGGAATCTCTGAAGCCTGATCCTGACTTCTGGCCTCACAGCCTAGGGATGGCCCTGGAGGCTCTGCCCCTCACCCCCGAGGTCAGTGACTCCAGGTGGGTCATGGCATGGCTGTGACACAGAGGAATGGAGAGGCACCCAGAGCAAAAGATTCCTGATCCTGACAAGGGAACATCAGACACCTGGAAAGGGCCACCCACCTCCAGGGACTGATCACCAGGCTTTAGGCCATTGCCCAAATCTGTAGCCTACCACCGTGCCTCCACCTGCCTCCACGGGCTTTGATGAGAATGCACAGACACTCGTCACCAAGATGGCACCAACTAAGAACGAACTAATACACGGGTTGGTCTGCACAGACCTCCTCAGGTCCTGTTGCGTTTCCTCATCTGATTATCTCCTCCTCCTCTCCATGTCTCTCCTCCACCCCTTCCCTCTGCCACTCTTCCATGTCCTTGCCCCGCCCTCATTTCCTGCGCCACACCCCTCCTCTACCTCTTCTGCTAAATGTCTTCTTCATGACTGAATCCCTTCAACATTCCTCCTCGTCCCATTTTGATTCTTGGATTTAATTACACATCTGATTTTCCATCCATGCCCTAATTCTCCTCCAACCCAACACTTGAATATCTTATGTTAGTGAGCTTGTTTGTAGAAAATGTAAGAAAACACACCATAAAACATCTATTATAAATTTCTCCTGAGATACCTCTATGCCACCAGAATCTTGGAATCCCTTATTGAACTATAAAGGAAATATGATGTTGTCTCCTTATAGTTTTAAGAGATCCTGATCCACAAAGCTAGGAAGACCCCTGAGCTCAGATGGTGAATAAATAGATTAGTAGGACAGTAGATGACACGACAGGACATCAGGTCATCAGATAGGCAAGAAGGACATCAGAGGAGCCAACAAGAGTAATGGATGAGCGTGTTCTGATCAAAGACCATCAGGGCATCGGGTGTGTGGAAAGCACATCAGATGAGCTGCAGGACATCCATTGGGCCAGCAGGATAGCCAGTGAGCCAGAAAGACATTAGATGGACCAATAAGATCTTGTGAACTGTGACACTGAAGATGAGGGAGTGACCAAAGAGAGGCTTGGTCATGAGGAACCTGCTTCCTCCCCATCCCCTGTGCCCACCCGCTAGTGACCTGCCACTCCCTGATCTGATGGGCAGGCCCAGCTGTGGTTGCCATGGGTCTGCCTGCCTGCCCTCCTGACAGATGTTTTAATCTGCTCTTTGAAGAGTAGCCTCTGTGCACACTCCCCGGGCATCTGCTTCTGTTTAGAATCAGAGGCATCAGGAGTGGCTACCGCCCCACAGTAGGAATGGACGAAGGACACCCCATGGTGTGCATCAGCCTTTGTAGCAGACGGATTTACTGCAGGCAGACAAGCTTCTAAGCACAGAAAAATGAACTGTTTAGCTCCCTAAATGCTCATTTTGAAAGGAAGTATTTATTTTATGTTTCCATCAAAAACATCGAGGCTGCAGGCTTCTAGAGGCGCTCCCAGCGCTGTAAAGCCATTTGAATTGGACAAAGCTCTGCATCCTGTCTGTGTCATGCATCCCCCTCGGTGCTCTGCCTCTTTGCTGCTGCTGGTGACCACGGCCTGCCGTTCTCTAAAGAGCATCCAGAAGCTCTGCACAGAGCAGCCGCATTGGTGCCAGGGGACGGAAAGACCGAAGAACACCAAGCCAAGGCGAGCATATCCCACACCTGCATCAGAGCAACTGGAAGAAGCCAGGAAGGATCCAGGGCATAAGGGGAGCTTGGCTGGGCTCCATGGTAACGTTTCCACCTTGAGTTGAAGGCCGGTCCTTCATCCATACGACATCTCAGAATCGCCTGTTTATTGGGTCCAAATAAGTGGGAGTCTGGCCTTCTTCTCCCGAGTGTGGGACATACTGGGCACGTGAAGAATGTGTGTTGAAATGGTGAATGGTGAAGTCCCACACTCATGGCAACAAGGGAAAACCAGGAGGCATTGGCAGGTTGTAGGTAACCACAGGTATCCAGGCCGAGCTCTTTCCTCATGTCAATAAACCCATGTTTAACTGAACTAGAGGGAAAGGAAAGGCAGTTTCTCCCCAGGCAACGCACACTCTTCAGGTGCGAACGGCCCCTGATGTGTCTTAAGGAGTCCCCCAGAGCTCTACAGTGGAATGGCACCCGCTCTGCCAAGTGGGACGTAAAGGATCAGAGAAATGGGGTTCCTAGCCAGGAGCCCAGCCAGGACAGTCCAGCCAGTAGAGATCAAAGCGCTCTTAATCATTGTAGCCTGATGATTCTCACGAGACCAGCCTCCACTGGGATCTATGACCCTGGAAGGAGCTAGAAAGCGTAGATAATTCCATCAAATACACTACTCTCCCAAGACCACACATCTTCCCTGCCCTCCATATCTTCCTCCAAATTCCTCCTCCATCTCTCTCCATGTCCCTCCTTCCATGTCTGCCTTCGTGTCGCTTCTCTCTTACCTGCTCCATATCTTCCTCCACATCCTGCATGTCCTTCTCCACGACCTCTTCCATATCCATTCCCGGTTGAAAAGTAAAGACTCTAACCCAGGTCTGCTTAAGACCATGGCCAATTTTATTTCTAGAAAGACATATCAGGTTATATGGAGTACAAACCTGTATATCTAAAACAATGTAGCTTGGAGATTTGTCTTCATAGTCTTATGAGGAATCTTGGGTTTTATTTTAAATTATCCCTTACTTTAAATTAGTAGATAATGTATCTTAATCTTTTTACCTAAAAAGCTACATTTTTCTACTAGTAGCTACAAATAAACACAGTAGGGACACAAAGTCTCTGTTCTTTATTGTACTTTTGGTTGGTTGTGATGGTTAAATTTTGTTTTCAATTTGACCTGTTTAGTAATCCACAGTAATCTTGGGTGGGTCTCTGAGGTTGCTTACTGGACAGATTAACTAAAGGAGGAGGTCTCCCCTCCAAAGTGAGCCCTTCCCCCAGAGTGGGTGGTCCTCTCAGTAGGGGGTAGGATGTAAGGATGCTCCAGGAGAGGAAAACTCTTCCTTTCCTCAGCCTGTTTGTGTGTGTGGTGTTGGTGATGCTCTCTCTCTCTCTCTCTCTCTCTCTCTCTCTCTCTCTCTCTCTCTCTCTCTCTCTCTCTCTCCCTCTCTCTCTCCCTCCCTCC